>CAEFZX010000915.1:0-42469 GCA_903066825.1 Alfaro cultratus | reverse complement strand
CTAAATTGGCCAGCCAACTCCCCTGACCTTAGCCCCATAGAAAATCTGTGGGGTATTGTGAAAAGGAAGATGCAGAATGCCAGACCCAAAAACGCAGAAGAGTTGAAGGCCACTATCAGAGCAACCTGGGCTCTCATAACACCTGAGCAGTGCCAGAAACTCATCGACTCCATGCCACGCCGCATTAATGCAGTAATTGAGGCAAAAGGAGCTCCAACCAAGTATTGAGTATTGTACATGCTCATATTTTTCATTTTCATACTTTTCAGTTGGCCAACATTTCTAAAAAATCCCTTTTTTGTATTAGCCTTACGTAATATTCTAATTTTGTGACACACGGAATTTTGGATTATCATTTGTTGCCACTTCAAATCATCAAAATTAAATGAAATAAACATTTGAATGCATCAGTCTGTGTGCAATGACTAAATATAATGTACAAGTTACACCTTTTGAATGCAATTACTGAAATAAATCAAGTTTTTCAAAATATTCTAATTTACTGGCTTTTACCTGTAGAAATGTAGGAAACTGGAAATTTAAGTCTGGAAAGGTTTTGAAATGCAACAATGTATATGAACCCTGAAAGATTCTATTGATGGATACCTTCACTCATCTTGTTTAAGCTGAAAAGTAAGAGATTTTAATACTGTCAGAGATAAAAGGTCAATTATCTTCCCATCAACTCTGATCAGTTTTTCTGAGAAGTGTTCTTTCATTTTAAAGCTATTTGTGTGTATGTATAAATACATAATTTATATCTGCAACACAATTAAGCGCTACTTTGCTTTAGTCTGTACATTCATTCATAACATCTGACTAAAAGAACATTTACTGTATATTTGAAGTGAACTTTGAACACTTTAAAAAGGCTAAACATTTGGGAAGCTTTTGTTTGATAAA
The DNA here is from genome assembly GCA_903066825.1 of Alfaro cultratus. Classification (NCBI taxonomy): domain Eukaryota; kingdom Metazoa; phylum Chordata; class Actinopteri; order Cyprinodontiformes; family Poeciliidae; genus Alfaro; species Alfaro cultratus. Next base: position 41,566 of record CAEFZX010000915.1, on the reverse strand, counting down.
GTATGACATTTTTACATGGAAAATGTGCAGGCAAACTGTAATAAAAATGTATCTAATATAAAGGATTACTTAAGAAAATACCAAATAAAAAATAAAATCCATTCCAAATATCGTCCCAGTTAAAAATTAAGAACCAACACTGTTGACACCCCTGCTGCCATCTAGTGTACAAGAGCACCATAGACCTTAGTTTTACTCAACTATCAGCAATGTAGCAGTACCTTCACAGTTAATCATGAAACAAATTCAAAAAATAAATCCAACTAAACTGTATTATCAGGATTTATCTTTATTTTCATATACAAAAAGATGAATGTATTCTCATCTAGTTTATAGTTCTAAGCATTTCAATGCACAGATAGTTTTCATTCATACCGATTTAAAGAAACCAACCACACACATGCGCCCACACACACAATTCACATAAACAGGGAAGGTCACATAGTTCCAACATTCGTTCACACTATAAGAAAAAAAATATGCTGACTGCAAATAAAAAAAAAAAATAATAAAAACTATGATTTTGCTTTCACAGGATCCACACATGAAAAGGAAGAAACCCTTTACATTTAGCAAGTAAATATATACACAATACTTGACTTTTTTAATATATTTTTTGTTGAAGATGAGACTGACTCCGTGTTAGTGTTACTAAAGATACTGCATGAGGTAACATGGTTTTTTTCGGTTCAGAAGAGCTGGGTGTAAGACAGCATTTGGAGGTAACAAGCGGTCATGGCAGATTTTACCACATGACGCGCTGTTTGCCTGGCACGATTCGAAAAAAAAAGCACCTGGGCCACGTTCAGCTTCCGCACTAAAGTTTTAAACGCCTGGGTTTGTTTTCTTTTTCCTGCCTATCAACAGACGCCCGTCAGAGGTTGATCCAGGTGTGAGGAGTTGTTCTGTGTTGATCTGCAGAAGATAACTGTTAAGTCACAGCTGAGTTTATTAACTATTGCTGTATAGTAAATATTGCTGGACCCTTGGACCATGCACATGGAAACTGTCAGCGTGAATCCCGACGGTGCTGCATCAGTCAGTCATGTGGCTACAAACACAATGATGGTTTTCCAAAAAAAACACTCAAAAACATTGTTCAGTGTCGACTTGATTATTTTCCCCAGAATTCCTTTTTACCAAAACTGCACATCAGCGAGAGCTACAGACCACTGTTTTAAAGAAAGAAAATTAATCACTATCTTTCCACACCACTAATCAAAGCACAACAGATGAGCCTGTGTGTTGTGCAACGTGGCTAAACTATCACTATAAACAGGTCAGAACATCACATCAGCAGGTTACTATTGAGGCAATACTGTTCAAACAAGTGGCCAATCACAGAAGCCGCCACACCAAACCATAAAAATATTTGTTCGATTTTCTTTTTGTTGGTGATATACACGCTAATTTTTAAATGCCAGTGCCACCCTCACAACTTCTAAATAAGATGAGTCAATATCATAAACCACCGATATCAGTAACACTTCTCTTAAAATTAGCAAAAACCACAGGGCTAGATAACTTAAATGGATTGATAGCAACATTGTCAATAAATCTCTTTCTGTAACTGAAAAACAGAACTGCAAATGCCCTGATTCTTTACAAGTGCACCTTACAAAATTGGAATATAATCAAAAAGTATTTTTCTAATTCAGTTCAGGAAGTCAAATTATAGGTTCGTTACACAAAGTCATGTAATTTAGTTTCTCATTTCTGTTAACTCTGATTATTATAGCTTACAGCTAATGAAAACCCAAAAGCTAGTTACTCAGAAAGTTAAAACGTTGCATAAAATCAATAAAAGTATTTTTAAGGCTAATAAAAACATTTTTCTTTCCTTCCATTCAGCCTTCCTTTAAAATGCTGGGATAAAGGACTGTGACCAGACATTTTCTTTAGTGACCTTTAGGATTTTTAATTTTAATACAGAAATGTTGTGGCCATGTTGACACCAACACAATAATGGAGCAGACTGCTGACTTGGCAAATGTTCAGCACACTGTCATTGAAACTCCTCCACTAGGAGGGCAAGCCATAAAAGGTCATTGCAAAAGTAGCTGACTGTTCAGAGTCCTGTGTGGAAGCATAATAATGGAAAGTTCAGTGGAAGGAAAACCTATAGCAGAAAAAGAAGTACAGATTGGCCCTGTCCTGACCAATTATTGAGGGAATACACTGTACTGCCTATTAAAAATATTTTTTTTACTCATCTAGTAGTCAAAATTTCTGAGAAACTACAATTTGTGTTTTCATTGGATGTAATGTACAATCAACATTAAAATATAAATATAAAATATTTCCTTCTGTGAGTTTTAATAATATCTGAGCCTCACTATTTGAATTAAATGAATTTTCAAAGATACTCAAATTTATCAAGATGCCCCTGTATATAAAATATAAAACAAAAAATAATATTTAAGTATTAGGCGTCTGTGTGTATAAGCATATTTACAGGAATATGCCTCTCTTCTTTTTACATTTGTAGGGCATATACATGGTGAAAAGTGGTCAGGTTCTATCAAAAATGGAAAAAATTAAATTCAAATGAAGACAGAGGCCACCCACCTGCAATAAATCCTCTCAACTACTAAAACACAATAAAATACATTAACACAACTCGATATACATGTAGAAAAAGCCTGAGGTACTTGTCAGAATATCTGAGGTCAGTCTGGAAGAGTAAGCAGCTGAAGGCTTACCCAGTCAAAAGGAAAAACACAAAACTAAAAAAAACAAAAAAAACAATAAAACCCACAAAAAACAGGTTATTAGCCTCACATAATATCATGGATAGTTAGTGTCACATTAACAAACAATACATGTACATCTACAAATCCTTGAGTATCCTGGAATAGTCACAGCAGCATAACGGACATTCAATGTATGGTATTCATATTATGGTACAACTATGGCATTGCATTTGAGACAAAGGCAACTAATTTGAGCTCTCCTTGCATGACATACAGTGACTGAGGTATCTGTGGACCCGTGTCCGACTGAGTCTAGTAACCAAACACAGATGACTTAAAAAATAAAAAAATGCATGACAATCACAAGGATAAACCCTCAATTACCTGTTCATCGTCCTTACTTTAAAAACACACACTGTCTAAAATCATTCAGATTCTCTCACGCTCGCACACAAATGCATACAGATAAAATTAAGAATGTGTAACATTGCAACTCCAGACAGCATCCGTCAATGCCCCTGGCACTGGCAAAGGAGTAACTCTGAATTTTAACAATTAAAAAAAAAAAAAAAAAAAAAAATCCAGGAATATGTCCATGTTAGCTAGCTGGATAGCTTGGCTCTCAACTTATAGAAATGTTCCAAAGAAGCCTGCTGGATACCTGAGAGGTAGTTCCAAGGACAAGACATCTGCCCGAAATCTTCAGAAAGTCCAAAACGTCCAATATGACGGCTCAGTTCGGATTTTGCTCCCTCCCTTCAAAAAGAAAAAAGCTGTGCTCCGTTCTTTTTTCTCTCTCTCTCTCTCCATCTAATTCTGAAGAATTCACAGGTCAGAAAGAAGGGAGCACTCTCCAAATATATAAATCGAGAAGCTTCGACCCCTGAGGAAGATGAATATATTTTTGTTTAACAGTCTCAATGTTTCCTCCGAGGTGTGCAGCGTGTCGTCTGAGGTTTGGAGCAAAGGTTTTTCCAGAATTTGGCCGCAGACAGGAACTCCGACAGCAACTCATGAGGAAAAAACAAAAATTAAAGAAAAAGACTAAAACGTGAAAGAAGTACATGCAGTACTGACGACATTTAAGGTTTGACACAGAGGTGGGTGTAGGATGTGCCCATCGCATAGCTTATTACTATTTCAACTACAGAAGATGGATGCCTTAGTAAACACAAAGGAACATTAAACAAAAACAAAATACCAGTATTGAGATAAAATAGCAGCTGCATATAAGTTGCTAGGGTGACAGGGAAGGGAGGTGGGACTGAGTTGTTAAATATTAATGAAGATCCGCTGAGTTTGGGCATGAAAATTAAAAACAACAACAAAAAAAACAAAAAACAAAGAAAAGTCAGGAGCTCAGGTGAGGCAAGGTGTCACCCGTTTAGGTACTGGACTCTTTGGGAGGTAGGTCCTCGTTGAGAGATGTCACAATGGAGGCGGGGCTGTCTGAGGTAGTGCTGCCTATCGTCCTGGCGATCTGGCTGATGCGCTCCTCCACGCAGCCGGCTGACAGTCGTGCCTCAGCGTCGTGGTCCCAGCATTCCTCGATGGTCTCGCACATCTGACTCAAGCCCTGCAATCGTAGACGGAGCAGGAGGTTTCAGTGGCATCTTTGGTAAAAACAAAAACAACTACGGGTCCTTTATCTCAGGCCTGGTTGGATGTTATACAACAAATGCTAACTTTTGTGCCATTAGTGGATAACAGCCAGTTGCAGTATTTTTCCGGTGTTTAAACACTATTAAATAAAATCAAATCTAGCGAAAAGATTTTATTACTACCTACAGGCACATCCAGAAAAGCAATATAAAAAAGTTTACATTTTTTGTCACTTATTTCAGAAAGTTAATCTCATACTACTACTCAGTGCTTATTTGTTGTAATCAATGCTAACAGACATAACAAAAATCCTTCTGTGTCTCAGAAAACGTAAAAAAGAACATCTTAAATAAAAATCTCAAATTTCTAAAAACTATTTATTTATACGCATGAATAGTTGGTTGGAACTCTTTTTACACAAATTACTGCATCAATCCAGATTGCCATGGCGACATTCCTTGTGAAGCTCCAACAAACTGAGATGGACTTTGCTTGACAATCCTGTCAAGGCTGTGGTTATCGGACCTTTTTCACCCAACTTTTTTCTTCCACTCAACCATCTATAACTATCACATTATTCCTCCTACTTCAGCAATTACAATTTTGTGGCTTACTATCCTTATGAATATTATGATTTTATGAGATAGAATTTGGATTTTCCACTGTGTGTAAGCCATAATCATCAACATTTCATCTAAATAAAGGCTTGAAATATTTCACTCTATATAATGAATGTATATCATATACAAGTTTCAACCTCTGAAATAAGTGTTCACAATGCCTGTACATTGTCAGCCAACTTAATGCCATGTTTGTTATACTCCATCAACACAGCGACTTCCTTTTATGCCTCAAAATAAGCATCTTAAACAGAGTGTAAGCACTTACCTTACTGTCCAAGGCTCATAATAGCTCTCACTCACCACACCGTAACATTGTGGCTTACAAACTAGCCATTGGTTCAGCCCCCATCTATTGTAGGTAAATGCTTATAATCTATTCAAAACCATGTTCTTTGTTTCTTCAAAATATGAGAGTAACAGGGATCATAATGCTCAAACTTCAATAATTAAAATCGTGCAGGCAGCAACTCCAGTTAGAGTGACGACATTCACTTTGACAAGGCATTGTGACATTTAAGTATTGGGAAATTTTGCTACACCTGTAGTACATTCATCAGTTTAATAGTCCATTCATTACAGATGAACAAAAACATAACGAGTTCAGAGAAGTGTGAAATGTATGTAGATTTACTGGAAATACGGATGCAGCATATCCTGGTGTTGGAGTTGGAAATTCTTCCATGATTACTCACCGGATGTTTGAGCCAGCAGTCCTTGATGGCTGGACGCATCTTTTTGTGCACGACCACATCCTGGAGGTCCTCCAGGGAAGGATGCTGACCTATTTCATCCTCAAACGGCAGCATGTACTCGCCAACTGTACCTGAGCAGAAACAACAGGCCAATAGAGTGGAAACAAGAAATAAACATCAGAACAGAGAATAAATATATCTAATGTTGAGTCTTTGGCCCTGATTGGACAGATCCTCAGACAAAATAAAAACAAACCCCTTGTTTGCCAATACCACCTAAAGCAAGATGACCTTTCACCCATTGGTGAAGTAACATTCCTGCACTGTTTGACTTACCGTCTGTCTCTGAGCAGCGGGACACCAGCTCCCAAAGCACCAATCCCATTGCGTACATGTCAATCCTCAGGAAGGAGTCTCGCTGAAAGTTAATGGCTCCCTCCAGCACCTCCGGAGCCATATAACGCCTCGTACCGACCTGAAAAGAAGAACGGACTCCAATAATCTTCAAGTTCACAAAGACAAGCATTTCAAATAGTCTGAATGAGAGCAGTTTCTTCTGGAAACAGACCTGTTACAAACTGTTAAATTATATTCCAGCATTTGGGAGTCAGACTCTTGCATATTCCCAATCTGTAATAATTTAAGTCGTTTGAATGATTCACAAAAAAAATGAATTACAGAAACCAAATGTACAAAAAATGAGTAAGAGGTTCTCCAAATATAGTCCTCTGTGAAAGTATTCATGTAGTACGCACAATCCTAAATGTTTGTCATTATGAAATTATTTGTAGACCAACACCAAGGAGTGCTTTCAGGTACATCGCAAATTAGAATATATGTTCCCATCAGACTCATTTGTCAGATTAAAAGTGCCTTTTGAAAACAGCAGGAAGCACACATTTCTTTATTAAAATGGTTAGTTTGATGTAATTTTCTAATCTTCTAAGAAATTAAATGTGTTTTCATTAGATGTCAGCAAAATAATTATAAGTAAAAGAAAATGGGCTTTGAAACATCAGTCTGCGTGTAATTAATACATATAACATGTTTTACTTAATGAATTGGGTTGTTGGAATAAATCAAATTTCCAATAATAATTTATTAAGATGCCCCTGTATTTTCCACATTTTATACAAACAAAAATCTGAAGGATAAAAAAAAAAAAATGCTCAAGCATTTGCTTTAATTTCCTCAAATAAAGTCAAACATAGCAAATTCCATTCAGTAGCCCTATGTATAATGAACAGAATGGGTAAATGAATGAAATATTTCTAGTTTTGTACATAACAGAAAATGTTTGGCAGAACTGCAAATATAAAGACTTGGTCATCCACTGAAACTCGGAGGTTAGGTAACTGTAGCGTTAATCAGAGTAACAGGTAAGACGTCCAAAATAACTCTGGAGAAGCCGCAGAGAGCCACACCTCAGGTGGAATAATCTGTTGACAAGACAACTAATAGTTTCATACTCCACAAGTCTGACCTTTATGGAACAGGAACAACAGGAAGCTCATTCTTGAAAAGCAGGAGTGATTCTACATTCTGTACAGATGTCCTATTTCACAAAGAAGGCTGGCCAAAACTGTTTTTTAGAGATCTACAGAGCAGGTAAAGAGATACTGCCAAAAGACTTAAAGCTACAATTACAGCAAAATGTGGTCCTACAAATGAACGTGTGAAAGCAACACATCATATTGTAGTGGTCTAGCACACGAGCTTCCAAAAAAATACACTGAAATTTGTGTTTTGAGGGGTATGAATAAATTGCACTACATATATAGTGGCGACACTAATAAGAAACCCAGTTCATCCTACCTGGCCATGAGTATCTCCAGGAGGTTTTCCTGGTTCGAATCGCACAGCAAGCCCAAAGTCCCCGATGACTGCAGTTAAATCATCTCGCAGTAGCACATTCTTACTCTTGAAGTCCCTGGAGGATTTATTTCACAGAAGCCATTAAAATGCCTTTTTTAATGGAGGTGTTTGGTCACAGCAGTCACATAATTTAAAGCAGATGCTTTTAGAGAGAAACAAATCATTCAAGCACAACAGGGAAAGGGGAAGATCTGATCTGAAATAAATCAAACAGGAACCATCAAAGATTTAAAGGGGATGAATCCCAAAATACGTCAAACAGAGAAGAGAAAAGCAAAAACAAATCAACGCAGAATTTTGTACCCAAAAGAGATGGCAAGAGAAATGTAACCATTGTATTTGAAAGAAACTGAGAAAATATTTTTCTCAAACACAGTCGAAAAAAGTTGTGTTATGCACCAAATAACCTTTCCATTTCTGATCAGATGCTGACAGATGTGGACATCTGTCCCTTGAAGATACAAAACTCCAATCTAGACACTTTCAGACACATGCCATGTCAAAAGGTGGGAATAACATTGTTAATAAATACAAAATTAAAAAGAAGATGGTGAGAATGGCTCAAGTATGATCAGACTAAAGATTCTCCAAAGACCATGCATTTTCTCTGACACTGTTCCCACTTTGTCATTAACTTTCTCAACTTAGTGAGACAGATGAGACAATGAGAAACTAAAACTACACCAATCCAAGTTAAAAAGAAATCACATTTCAGTAACTGATTTTAAAAAAGGTTTTCTTGCCAATAAAATAGAAAAAACACAAAAATGTGCTTCTTTCCTTATGTTTGAATCAACCTAACATGCAGAGAAGGAGCAAATCAATTTAGCAGATGTCTACATGTTTGTTTCATATCAGAATTATTATAGTTGTAATAATGCTGTAATTTTAGCAGCATTCTCGGTAACAGCTGCTTTTCTGTTGAATAAATGTTCAAATTCTACTTATTACTTTAACTTTTTGTGTCAATCAAGTTATGCTTTGAAATTATGGTATTTTTACACAAGGTTATCATACCTGCCTATTGTGCACCATTTTTTTAATTTTTTTTTGCTTGACTTCAGTTCAGCATACTATTCGTATTCTAGCCTAACAACCAATTGAATTACAAAGGCTTATTCTAGGTAGCAAAGAGAGGCCGAGAGGTGCACACGACATGCTTTACACCATTGAGCATGAATCATAAAAGCTGAAATGAAAAGTGTACAAAATCTAGGATTGAAAAGGGTAGGTAAACTTTGAATAGCTCCTCGTAACAAGGACTGAGGTGTGACTTAAACCTACAATGCACACAAACAACCATTAGAACATTTTGTAGTGTTTCTAAAACAGTTGCTCCATTTTCATGTACAAACTTATAAAATGTTTAAAACTGCGGGTCCTTAAAACTTAGCATTTGTAGAAGATTAAAAGTTAAAAGAACAGGGCTTTGTATGAGAGCACATCAGGAATGAATGAATGTCATACATTAAACTGAAATAGTGCTTGTCAGTTTATTTCTTTCCACTTCTTTCTTTTCTTACCTATGTGCAATAGTAGGTTTGGGCCCCTCCCCCTTGTAGCTGGGAATGTCTTCATGGAGGTAGGCCAAGCCACGGGCCATGGTCTCTGCTATGTGACACAGCTCAGTCCAGGTCACAGTGTTGCCCTTCAGGTGGTCCGTCAATGAGCCCTGCTCACACAAAACAGACCAAAGGTCAACAGGTCAGATATGAACACATACAGGGGGTTTTAATCCGTTTCTAACAGACTGCAGCTGCAAAGCTGTCAAAAATTTGAGCCACAAAGAGAGACTGTTCAACCCACCAAGAGCTAGCAAATGTTCAAGATTTATCTACATGAATTAGGATCGCACCTGAAAGTTAATTTATTTCAGAACTCAACTCAAAAAATGTGAACCCTCAACATGAATCCATTACAAAATGAGAGGTATTTCAGGTATTTATGTATGTTAGTTTTGCTGATTATGGATGAAAGTTCCTGAAAATTGAAAACTTCATTTCTCTGTTAATTAGATTACATAAATTCAGAAAGTACTGGATTTTTAACACAAAAATGTCAGCCAACTGAAACACTCCATAAATTCTATATGCAGCTCAACATTGTTTTCTTTATACGTTGACACACTCAGCACTTTACCAGTGGAAGGTTTTGGCCTGTTAAGAGTGTTGATGACTTTTTACTAGACAACTGTCAGACAGCAGTCTTCCTCTAACAGAACATAACCTTGCAGTGTTTAAATTATTTTACTTATTTTATTTGTGTGATATTCAACCGATTTTTTTTGTTGTTGTTTTATTTAGCTGTAACACCTATACCAATCATTATAAATAAATGCTTAGCATATACAATTCTGTGCACACAGAAAATGTATAAATCCTTAGCTTTGCTTTTTGAATTAAATTACTAAAATATAAGAACATTTTGATGATATTCTAACCACTGGCCTGCACCATTGAAAAGTAAATAAACGGCAAAATTAGGCAGAAATTAACCAGAAATGGTGATATATTTAATTGTTACAAGCATGTAAAGACACCTAAATCAATGGATACTAAAGCCCTGAATAATATTCACAGCAAAACAAGATGTTTATGTAATGTAAACATTTATCATTTCAGTAGCTTTATAAGAAAAAATAAGCAAATTCAAGTGCCTGACAACTAAAAAAAAGGAACATTTTAGAAAAACTTGCAAAGATTGTGGAATATATCTGAACACAACTGTAGTTTTTCCTGACACAAATGGTATGAATTAAAAATCTTCCCTAGAAAGTTTAGATAGTTTGTTTTTATGAGGTAAGAAATAAAGCTACCCAGTAACTTTTCATCATGTAGAAGACTGCTTATATTCTGTAAGGAGGTAGACAACTGAATTCTCACCCTCTCATGAAACTCTGTAATAAGCCACAGTTCCGTCTCCAGGTTGGTTCCGTGCTTCTCTGCGGCGATGTAACGCAAAATGTTTTCATGTCGCATCCCTGGAGTCAAGAAGATGTCCCGCTCATTCTGCCACGACTGCTTATCCTGCAGAAACAAGCATTTGTGTTCAGATTTTTGGTTCAAATTATTCAAATAAATCCTTCTGTCGCCACAGGTTTAATACTTAATACAAAGGGATGGAAAATCAAAAATTTATAAGAAAATTTCAGCACTTTGGTATTCAATTGTACCTGAACTGGGAAGATTTTTACGGCAACATATTCGCTCATTAGCTGAGCTTTCCAAACACAACCAAAGCGCCCCCTGGCTTTGATTTCCAGCAGCTGCAGTGGTTTCAGACCCACCAAAGGGGATGGGGGGACTGGTCCAGGATCCTGATCGAAAAGACAGACTGTCAACTAAACCCATTAAAACACACATAATGGGCTAAATATTAAGAACAAATCCTATAGCAAGTTACACAATATTTTAGACATTTTAAAACATCTCTATAAAGAAGTCAGATTAGAGAGTGGCCCATCTCACTTCGCTCAGATCTACGTGGCCGTACGGAGGCTTGCGGTGGCGGTACATCCACAGCGCCAGAACCAGGGCCAAGGACAGGACGCACAGCGGCAGCAGAGAGTACACTAACACGTTGAGCATTGATGGCACGCGGGGTGGAGGCCGAATTTTCACTGCAAACAACAAGCAAAGCAATTTCAGAGTGTCGGCTACATGACCTGCAGCTTTAGACAGCTTTTCAAACCTGCCTCAAAGAAAACGAGAACTGGCTTTAAAAAAGGAGGAGATGTTATTGATAAAAAACGACTTATCAACTGACATTTAATAAATTGTTAATATTTTATTTCTGTCACCAAAAAGTTACATGAGCTTCCGCATCTTGGAGATAATAAACAGAGGTGGTTGAGACTGACAGACTTCTTAAACATAATGCTCACAAGCTAATTTAATAAATTAATATAGGAATGTAGCAGACATTGGCCATGAAAGCAGAACATTTGGTGCAGTTTCCTTTATAGAGAAAGTATTTAATTCAAATCACATGTCCATGACATTTATCAGTTTTGAGTTTATATTTCGCAAAATATAAACTCAAAACCAGATTCTTTAAATTCTGTTTGCTGATGAGTTTGCAGGCTAAAATAATCTATTTTTTAAAGTTGATGCTTTAAGTATAAAACTCAGTGTTTTACCTGCTGATCAACACTTAGAGATGTTCAAACTATCCAACAGATTAGTGCATCATCATTATAGATTTCTGAGAGGTATTTTTTAAATTATCTCAGACTAAATCAAGGATTATATTTTTTCTTTATCATTGAATTAGGCTGTCCCATTTGATGCCTTAACCAAATACAGCTTGTGGGTGTAGACATTCAATAAAACTTCTTGTGAAACAGTAAGAACCTTTTATTTTATCAGTTTTTTAAATTAAATGCATCAGTTACACTGCAGGGAATGCAAGATCACCATACCTAAGCATTAATTCAAATAAAAAAAATGTCTAGATACCTGATGGTATACTGTCTGTGTTTTTAGGCCACCAGCAAATGCAATGTATGCAACAGACAATTAAAAAAAAGAAATACATATATATATTTTTTTTTCCACTGATGAGGCGTTTCAAAAAAATGTTCAACTTTTACAGTAATTTTTACAACAGAAGAGAAGACTATTTGCTCCTGTTGCGTCTGGTGAAGAAATGAGCAGGAAAGGAGCTGAAATACTAGTCATCAAATGTTATGATGCTTAAAGGAAAGCAAACTGGAAAACTTTTTCTTTTTTTTTCTTGCAGCATAGAATGGAACTGCGATAAAATATGCTATGAGCCAACTATCAAACAAGTCAAATTAAGAGCAAACATGCAAGCATAAACTTAGAACTGAAGCAAAAGTTTCCGTATGAAAATGTCAGCAGGGACAAGGTGTGACCTGGTTAAACACTGAATCTGCATTGTCCACTCCTACATGCTCAGGAAAATTGAACTGACCAGTGGAAACTACCATTTAGGGCTGAAAGAATTAATCGGGTAAATTGTAATGAGTCAGTTATTGAAATAATCAAAGTAGAAAACAACATTTTGTTGTTTTTTTTTCTTTAAAGAAAAACAACCTGTTTGAAAACAGGTAAATTATTACTCAACAGTTTACCGTACATACAACCGAGATCAAACACATCTTCCATACACTTTATTTATTGCATAATTGTTAAGGCTATTTGCTGAAAGAGCAACACAGTCAGTAGAAAATTAAGCCATAATTGTACAAAACGTATACATTTTCCATTGAAGTAAAAAAAAAAAAAAAACCTTCTTTGTCAGTAAATATGTTCTAACCGTCCTTTGCTACAAATGTTAAACTGCAGACTAAAGAAATTATGCTTTTGTATTTTAGGCAATAAAATGTTTATTTTCTTATTTTAAAAAGGAGTTGAGTTATTTGTTTACTTTCATATAGTATAAAATAAACTTAAGTGGTTAAATGAAAAATCTGCACAATGTCTCCTTTTTCTATCCCAGTAATCATCAGACTAATCAATAGAAAACTTGATTAGTAAAATAATTTAGCTGCAGCGCTACTACTCTCATAACCACAGAAGATGTAGCTGTCAAGAAAATCAGAAACTGCAGCTTTGAAAACATCAAATATGAGCGACTCAAATGGAGCACAATTACAATACTAATGAAGACCATATTATACTGATTAAATGCAGCGTGGGATATTACGGCACTTCAAAGCTGAGTTTTCAAGCATACATACTGATTTTATTGAAGTGACGCACAATGACTCAGTAGAGGGAAGCAGCCTATTCTTACATGCATCTGTGACAGATTCAAGTAGCTTCTGTGTAATTCAAGATTAAGTCCAAAAACTAAAATATACACCAACATCTTAAATATGCCCATTATAACAGTACAGATATTTCATATTCATTTTTAATCTGCTACACTGCAAGACAAATTTAAGAAATAGAAAGAAAGCAATCAAAAAGGTGAAATAAGTCACTATGCTAAAGATCATAACATCCCAATCAAGAGTTTTACCAACATAAAAACTCAAATGTTGGTATTCCATATTTATTACCTTGTTTCCATCAGTTTGTTTCATTGTCAACTAATAACATCTAGGAATAAAAAGGATCAAAAAAATATATAATAAATGTAATGTATATTCAAGATCAACTTTAGTCTTTAAAAAACAGAAAATCCTCATAAAAATCTGACAACAATGGCAAAGAAGTGAATATTGTAACTGTTGCCCCTTTTAGCAGCTGATAAGTGCGTAATAATAAAGCATTATGGCCCAAAAGTGATGGTGTGTTATAATCAACAGTGTTCACTGTGCGTAGGTTGGCTTCATCACCACTCACCTCGGCTCCTGCTGCCAATCAAGTCAGGAAGGTGAGTGAATCGCTCATTGCAGTAGTTTCCTTCGCAGCAGCAGAAGAATACCTGAGGATTTTCCTCCATAGAGACACACTCTTGCCTAAAACAAATGATGGAAGATCAAAATAAATACATTTTTGGTGTTTCATAAATTAAGCTAACTGAAACTAGTTAGAAGGGAGTTTGTCTTTTGCTGTATAATATCCTCTCATCACTAACAAAAGGAACTCAAACCAGACTTCTCGTTGGCAAACTGTGACTTCGGATACCTTTGGTGGACTATCAAATAATGTACATAGCACAAAACATCTCAGTAACTCTTGTCAAATTGTCTGGCAAAGTACTATTCAGTTGCTGTCAGGATGTCAACAACCTATTAAAATGAGTCCAGGTATGAAGGATGTGAACTATGACATGGTGTATTTACGTTCAACACTCATGTTTAAAAGATTTTCCTTCTTACATTGACAAAGCCAACAAATAAAGACTTCTCACAGAGCTGGTTGAAAACATTCTGTTTTGAAATGCATTAAAGCAGCCTTGATCACATTTAATTTATTTTTGCAGAAGCACTTTAGGTATCAGAGAAAAAAAAAGAAAGAGACGCGAGACTTTCCGACACTATGAGAATAACCTGACTGGCTAACCGAAGGTCGCTGCATGTCATAAACTAAATGGCCATTTGAGTTTTTTTTAAATACAGGTTAATATTATGACTTTTATTCTATTTATGAAATTTCCATTTTTTACCACAGGGACCAAACCTAACAGCTGCAATATACAGGCTAGTCTAGACCGGACTGCACTATTATAAATCAATATATAATAATAAATCAATATACCAATATACAATATATCATTATATAATAAATCAATATATTATTGATTTATTATATAATAATATATAATATATATGAAGGTATACGTATATACCTACAATATATATGAAGGTATACAAAGATTCTTTTTAAACTCTGGGTTTCAGTAACCCAAATGATTTAATTTTTTTCTTTTCATTTCATTTTTGTCAAAACAAAACAAAAAAAATCTAATTTAGTTGCTATAAATCACACATCTTGTTCTTGTGTTTTGTGTCAAGTTGAACTTATTGAAATTAAGTAGAATCAAAGACTTCAAACATAGCTGTCTTGTAAAGCTGATGTATAGCAGAACATTTACTTTTGTTTCATCAGAAGCATATGTGATAGAAGAGTCTCATTATACAGGCTCTGAAATTGTCTCTCTCCCAGAGATGCCATTTTTGTCCATTCTTGTTTTTATTCAAAACCAGGAGTTCAAGGTTTTCTCTTCCAAGAAACCTCAACTTTGAATACAATAATAAATTCTACTGGCAATAATTTTTTTTGTATGCGTCCTGTTCTTTATTCGCTTAAAATATTTAACAGCAACTTCCAATCTTAAACTAACCAGGGAGAAAAAATATTATTCAGATAACAGAATGATCAGTTATATAAAGGTTAGTTACCGTTATAAATGTTTGGACAATTCTTCTTTCAGTTCTTGAATGCTTATTGGATTTTTGACCTTTTTTACTTTCTGACAGCTGTTATGATGTGAAACCATGGCAACGATGTATTGTTTTTACAACTGGGGGCAGCTAATTAGCATCTCAAAAACTACAGCCCCAAATCCCAGAGGAGTTGAAAAGGAGGCTTCAGGGATGCAGAGAAGACCAAAGAGCAGGGAAAGGGGGAGGAAGTTCAAACTAGGACTGAAACGATTCATTAAAAGAATCGAGGAAGTCGATTTTTAAAATTCCTCCAGATTTCATTAAACTATGTTTTACTGTTTAGCACACTGTGTTCTGGGCAGATGATTATTTGTGTTGCGCAAATTCCCTTTGGAATGAAAAACATTGTTTTTAGTTGAACTAAGTAATATATATGAAGGTATAGAAAAGTTTTTTTAAAACTGGGTTTCAGTAACCCAAATGACTTTCAGTCTATCCCGGGTATTTTTCACATAAAAGTTTTTTCAATCAAAAACAAAGTGTCAGAGTGACTGGAATGTTATCTGAATTTGGGGTGGAAACAGGAATAACTTTGACCATACTTACAAGTCAGACAAATCTGGTTGTTTTAAAAATACTTCCAGGATTAAAAACGTGAGAGCTGAGATATAGACGCTAAATAAGTGCCATACCTTGCTCTTATTAAAGAAACACTGCTTTGAGCAGCCTATAGCATCAAAATGAAATGAATTTTTTTGGTAACTTGTAATAGTCAGTGTATCAACTTCTAAACAATAGGAATAACTGTTACTTTACTGATTAAAAAAAACTGTCACAGTGTGAGAAATGCATGCATGCCAAGGCCTGACTTCAATAGGTGCTGGAAGAACGACTTGGAAAGAGTTACTATAATAAGGCTTTGTAATTCTAATGTAATTAACATGCAGCAACACTAAAATCTTAAAGTCAAGCTAATGTACCAGAACAACAAAGATGTTATGTAATTTGTAGCTAATAGTCCTTCCAACTCACTAAGATCTGGAGTGATTGGCTGAGAGAACAGAGCCATTCTCTAAAAGGTGATAATGTCAATTCAAAGGCAAAAATAGGAGGGAGATGTGTTGTTTACAGAGCATCTAAAAAAATACTGCCCACTTTTAAAAGTGACTCACATATTCTATAATGTTTTACAAGTCCCGTAATTGAACAAGAATGATTTTAACGTTCTCAGAGTTTTTAATACTGAGCTGACAGAATTAATTTCTTTACGATTTGGGCTGTTAAATCTGTGCAAATTAACAAAAAACCAAGTCAAGCTGCATTTTAAATATGCTGGAAATATAACACGTGTTTATCAAGGCACCAAAGCTTAAAGAAATAGAAACTTCCCAGCTGAATACAAAAAATCTGTATTTGTTATGAAACTATCGACATCTGTTCTTAACGTTTGAACAATAGAGTTAGGACAACTTCCCTCAGACCAAATGTGATTTCTGGAGTTGCTAATACTGCTGCCCCAGCTGTCTGCTGATTTGGGTGAAACTCAGACACCCCACAATAAAAATGCAAATGTGTTGACCTGACCTGTCATAGCAGTTGAAGTCATCCAGCCAGCAGCCTTTCTTCACCAGCTTGATGGTCCCTGAGGAGTTGAGCCAGGAGGCGTAGCAGTGCAGCCGCTTGTCCTTTTCCCCCTCGCAGCGCTCAAATCCACTCTGGTTGGTCCGCTCTGTTCGCCAGTTATCGTTGTAGTACACACATTCTCGGGTCTCCACCTCTCCAAGACTGTACCCTGATGTGGACAGAAAGCCTTGGTCAGCATGCATCGCAATGAACTGAAACGCAGCGGGGGGAAGCAGAGACAAATGGCACAGGATTCGCTCTGTGCTACAAACGAAACATCGTGGAACAGAGACGATCATCTCTCTGGCACGTAGCCAGTTTTGGGAGCTCTCTGTAGTAAAAATGAAGAAAAAAAGGAGTTCCTCTGGGCTAAGAAAATGCTGCTGAATACTGGCTCAGCATAATCCCATTGACTAAATGATCTATTGAGAGAAGAAAAAAGCTAAATGCTCAGAGAAATTATCAAATTTAATTAGTTATAGAACAATGATCTGCCTGCTGTTGTATAGAACCCTAGCATACAGTCCAAAACTACTCCTACTATAATGCTTTCCTAAAGTATTCACACTCAGTGAACTTTGTTATAATTAGTTAGTGTGCAGAAAATGCTACAAAACTTAGCAAAATTTGTAGATGTGGCATGCATCTGTATTCAGACCACTTGAGCAAATACTTTGTAGAATCAGCTTTTACTTTTTTTGGTGTACGCATTTGGCTATCGTGGCAACAGACTCTCCTACTCCTCCACAGTTACCTTTAGTCTTCTTGGCCAGTTCTCTGTTAAAGTTTTACTTTTCCCAGCCTGTCGGTTTTGATGGAAGACAACACATAAATCATGAGTTTATCACAGTACGGCAGGGAAATGTTCATTGGCGATCCAATGTCCCAAAAAGAAGAAATAAAAATCCAATAGTGATGTTGAGGAACTAGGGCTGGGCAATAAATCATTATCAACACATATATTGGGATAGACATTTGATCAATATCAATAGAAAATACATCTGACAGAATGTTCAATAATTTCACTGAACTCTGATCCAGAATCGCACAGCATTTTGGGGGATGTAAGCAGAGGAAGCAAGGCAGGTGGCATCAACTAACGCTCTCAATTTGGTTACCTAGCAACAACCTGCTGAGTAACTTACGCAACAGGAGCTTCAAGTTTCGTCACCGTGGATCATAACCACTTAATAATTTTAAAAAACGAAGTGGAGTGAGAGGAGAAAATGAGTACAGCAGCTCAAGAGGAAATTGTGAAACAAACAGAAAACGTCACGTCAAAAGTTTAGCAGTATTTCAGATATTGAAACCAAAAAAGTAATGATTATTAATATTGATTGATTAGAAATCCTTATAACTTGATATGTTTCTGAGCCAAAATTTTGACATGTTACTTTATCCATGAGCTTTATAACCTCAGCCACTAAAGACACACATCCAAGTTATGGCCATTAAAGGCCCATTCAACTGACCAAATATATTACAGAAATCAAATGTGATATTGCAATGAGGATTGTAATTTGATATAACACGTTGCTCTAATTCAAAGATTGGCATGTTTTCTTTATTAAACAATCCTACAGTAGAAA
Organism: Alfaro cultratus; assembly: GCA_903066825.1. Classification (NCBI taxonomy): domain Eukaryota; kingdom Metazoa; phylum Chordata; class Actinopteri; order Cyprinodontiformes; family Poeciliidae; genus Alfaro; species Alfaro cultratus. The sequence continues at coordinate 23,068 of CAEFZX010000915.1, read as the reverse complement.
TGCTCTCCCTGATCTGGCAGCTGCTCTGTTTATGGTCACAGAGCAGCTCTATTCATACCAAAATGGACTCCATTTCCTCAGTTTTAAATTTTATTTAGGTGTGAAAGAAGCAAAGAGGCTAAATGAATAATTAATGTCATACTCTCATACTTTTTATGCACTACACATTTTAAAAAAGAATTTTTCCCTTCACTTTCAGTTAAACTCTACCATGTGCATCACATAAAATTACAATAAGATACACTGAATTTTCAGGTTACAATGTGAAGAGATTCAAAAGAGAATAAGAGTGAATACTTTTGCAAGGCACCAAGTAAAAATGCAATGGCGTTTGTAAGGACAGATAATGTGTTCTTTAAATGGCATGTTTCTAAAATAAATAGTCTCGTTACCTCAGCTAAAATGTGATAAGAGCAGCCAACCTCTAAATGCAACAATAGAAAGCTGTAGATAATGTCTCTATAGACTCTGATGTTAGACTCAACACACAGCATACAGAAGCGGATGACATGTTGTGCAAGTCAGTCAGAATATAGCTTGAACATTCAGGCTCAATCTTTGTTCAGAGGGAAAAAATAGAGCCTGTCTCTTTAAATCCCTGCCTATAGGAGCCTGCCCATCCCCCAACTTCATCCCCACCAACCCATTACACACACTCACTTACACATACACATTCACACATTTAGCTGTCCAGCTGCACACAATAGACTTTATTCTATCATACAGGGGATGGATGAAATGACCAAACATCATGCTCATTATACAGGAGGGACAGAAGAAAAGATATTAAAGCCAAGCAGATGCATTCATTTACACTCTTTTTACAGCAGTGATGCTCAATGCTCCACTGAGCCGAGATGGCATTTCTGATATCTGTGGTCACGTGATCCAAGAGGACTTTTACTACAAGATCATTCCCCCCAAATCCTCCCTCCCCCTCTGTCACTTTACTGCATTTTTATGTCACAAACATGAATTCTGGAGAAGCAGCTTACTTTATATATCCTTCCTGATCTATATGCCATGGAGGTATTCGGGGCAGAGAAAGCAAAATCTCTAAAACAGCTTCTACACCAGTTGTAGAAAAAAAAAAACCCAGGAGAAATGTATTGATGATAAAAATATATCTGTTGAGCTTAAGCTGAGGCAGAATAGTGTATTCAAATGTGGAGTAAGAGGTGCATATTTGATAAGTGAACGGCCACAAAAACTCACTAAATAACAGAAGGAGAAAAAAATCATCATCCATGCTTGGTTCACATGGTTCCAGGGGTGTGTAATGGTAACTTCAGAGCCGAAAATAATTCTCCCCTAAATCAGATGCTGTCTGTGTTGATCAAATACCACAGATTTACCAAAGAATAATAAATAAATGAAATCCTGACAGGTTCGTGCACAGGCCATAGTCAGAACAGAAATGAAGACAAGAGATGGAAAACGACACTCACATACATTTAACCATTAGAAATTGGAATCTGATTTCACTATGGAAATGATGTCAATATCTAACATATTATTTAAAAAGTACATAACCAACTAATTTAATTTAATTCAAATGAATGATGGTAAAGATAATTTTGATTGTATAGTTTGTATTTCCATGCAAAAAAAGACACGAAAGAAAAATTTATCTGACATCAAGGCATAAAATCTGAAGAAGGAGTTAAGTTTTTCGATCTAGACTTTTTGGTGAACTCTTTGTCTGGAAAAATATCTGAGCTGACAGCTTTAAAAGGCTCAAAAATGTGGTTTTCAATAGATTTACATATGAGAATATGCCTAATTAGTCCACAAAAAGTCTGGTTTTTATCAAACTATGGAAATTGTTTTCATCTCATTGTTTAAATGTAGCATTATGGTTTACATTGAAAAATGTCAGCAGATTTTTTTGTTTAACATATGTTTGTCACTGTTTTCAATGATGAATAAATGTTCCATAGTAAAGAAGATGATGTTTTAGTTAAAAGGAGTAAAAGTCAATTGTTTTGTGATTATGGATCATAACATTACATAGCTATCAAAGTAAAATAAGAGACATAAACCACCCTAAAATTAGAACATTTAGTTCATAATTTCAACCAAAACATATAACCCTTGTATCAGTTGACATATATTTTCCTTCTCTTTCACAAGAAATTATTTATTTTCTCGCCATTGTCTTTTTTGTTACCAAGATGCCATGTTCAAGCTCTGCTTGCTAGCAAGTTTGACTTTAGCATTAGCACTGCTGCTAAACCAGAATGAGCCCTATTCACCCAGTTTGTGCACTCAGACAAGGAATCCAGACAATGGAATCTAACTATGTTTAAAAATGCAATAAAAAAAATACAATTGTGTTTCTTCACCAAGAGAAAATACAGTCTCAAGGCTCCGACTGTACTGACTGCATCAATTTGTACTCACCAAGGGGACAATTGGTATTTGAATGTTCAACTGCTGATAAAAAAAAAAGTAGCTTCATATAATCTGCTCACAATAAATATCTGCTAACAGGAGGTTGGTGATCAATACTTACCTCTTAAGAGTGAACGGGACATGAAATACTTTTCAACAAGCCAAGTGCACAGAATTGCAATGATTTATTTATACATACAAAATGTAAGTAGAGTTAGATAAATGTCAATGCAGGACTATAAAATGGTAAGAAGGAAGGCATAGTTAACGAAACAATTGTAGGATTTATTACCAAATTAAAAGTAGTGAATAGAATTTAAGATGGCACAATTTATATGTTCTTGAATAAAACAGACAAATTTCCATGGGCAAAATGCAATACCCACCAAAGTTCTTTTTTATAGTGTATAAGGTTTCAGGATGTTGATGCAGCTGCTGCCTTCTATTCCTGCCACCGTTGAGGAAGGCGAGCAACAGTTTTAATTTTGGAAATTTGTTCAACTTCTTAACACAGAACTATCGTGTTACGTGTATTTTAAGCTTTGGGTGGGATAAAGATGCACCTTCTAAGTAAATACATTTCAAGAGAGAAAATTAGAGTAGCGGTCAAAGAAGATTGTGACTGAGAGATTTAAATCCCGGCTGAATGACAGAGCCAGTAAAGTTTAACTGAGGGGCGACATTTCAGACAATTCCGATCTTTTTCGACGGAAACCTTTGCATATTTGCCAACAACAACAAAACAGAAAACAACAGCTGCTTACCTGCGCACAAAGTTCCCAGAAGAAGTGAGCAAGTCAGCCATGAAAAAGACATGTTCCGCTTTAAATACAGGACAGAAATTTCGTCCTCTTTCTTTCGCGAACATTAAAACTCAGGTTGGCCAAAAACATCAGTCCAGGACCAAACCGACCACAGGCCCCTCCAGCAGCCTAACCACCACCTCCTCCTCCACCACCACCACACGTATCAATAGCCGCGACGCTGCAACAATGTTGCAAAGAAAAGGAGCGATTAATTGACTGCCGGGGTGTTAGTCCGCGAAAAGGTGCCGCATTTCGCATCGGAAACGGCTCCACGAAGCAGCTGAAGCGTCCGAATCGATGTCAGGACGCTGTTTTTGAGGTTATTCGCTGGAATAGTAGCACCGCTGCGTCGGGGAGGTCGGTCGGGGGTTTACATGCATGTTACTGATCTGTGTCCAAAATGGCTTCTAAATGGGGAATGGGCTGCAAACAGGGAAACCCGGATGTGTAAACACAAAGGGGGGAACTCAGGCAGCCACAGAGTGACCTTAACGCGACACCGCGGATAAAAAAAACATCTCTTCAAATGATGACTTTATTCCGACGTCCTGTCGATGATTATCACGTTTTCTTTACACACTCAGGCTGAATAGTAGCGCCGAAGAGGAATGTGAGCTCCGGTGTATTTATATCGGCGGGCGATAGGGGATTTGAGCTTTCTTTTATCAATGTGAGGATTTTCACTTCACTTTTGAGTTCCCACACCTAAATGTTTTACTTTTTTTTAAATTAATATTTAAGGGAGACTGCGGTTGGTTGTGATAGTTTTTACGCTTTTATTTTTTGTTCAGAATTAGGAAACACCTACATTCCTTAACTAAAACTATACTTAAGCTGCTGGGCTAGAATATTTTTAACCGTAGCAAAATTTTAATTATGTTTATTTACTGGTCAGACTGTTTGGTAAATCAATCAAAATTAGAAAAAAGGTGGTAGCCAATTCTAAGCCAAATGGTTTTATCTGAGGAAAATAAGCATTATAATGTTAAAGTCACTATAGTGCTTTTTTTTTTTTCTCTTCCACAGCCACAGTAAGAATAAGAACACAGCTGTGCAATCAAGCCTGTCAATTTCCTGTCTTACAAAATCTGCTGTTATAAAGATCACACTTAATAAAAACTCTTTGTGATTTGGGTTGATAATATCATAAGAGGCACAACAACGATGCAACTTCCTGTTTGTCAATTTGTGTCAACATTTTGCTCCTTTTTTACTTGTGCTACAAACAAACCTCTTCATTCCAATTTACTTAAATGGATATTAGTTTACTACTTTAGTAGTAATAGTTTTGCACATTTTTAAGATAAAATATGTACAAAAATGCTCAAGTCATGCATGATTTGGGTTTAATGCACTTATCTATCATGTTGTTCAGTAAAACTACCTTTAAATCTTGTGATGTCATCTACCCAAATACTCATGAAGCAGGATTAGCAGTCTGTTCCTCATTGCAAGTTTTTAAAATCCTGCTATGGAACTCTATGCTTCATTAGCCATCTATGTTTTTCAGTCAGTGTGCATTTGCTAGTGAAAAATAAAAATTCCACTAGATACTGTCTTTTAAAAAAATACTTTTATTTTTGTCAGATAACGAATCAATACAAAATTGGATACATTTCTATGCACTCTGAATTTTAAGCATTCATTTGGAAAAGTGATAACTTATCTCGATTTTATGTAAGAACACAGAAACTATGGAATTTACAGTATTTTAATAGTCTTAAAACTATGCAAACAATAGAACACAGTTTAAATTCCTATACAAACCCAATCCAACCAATCATATCTGAGTTCTTGACAGATGTTTTTAGCTAACTACTGTATTACTTCAGCTTTATAGGGGAAAGTTAAATAAAGTCAAAGCTTTAACCCTCAGTTTTTAATAACTATATGATTTTCAAATGATTATTGTTGTATTAGTATTTAATGCAAAACAAAAAAGAGTAAAAACGATTCTGATCTACAAACATAATGAAATACTAGCGTTCTTCAAAGCTCTGTGTATGATCCATAAAATAACCACTGCAAAATGGACACAGTGTTAGGACAAATGTGTGATACTGTCAGAAAGTCACAGCACCTATTGCATGTCAGTTGTGACAACCAACTTTATCTACTCTACTGAGTCTAATATAATAAACTCACCCTATTAGAATATAGAGAATAGGGCAATATTTAGTCCAATATACATTATAGTTTAACCTAAAATAAATAAATAAAAAACATGTATGCATTTAATGTTTTGCAAATGTAGAATCTTAATTTTATTGCATTTTTCTTGTGATATTCCAATAAAGATGCCACAGGTCATAGATTAGGATACTTTTTGAGGTTTTTTTTTTTTCTGTCTGAATGATCTTTTATGCATTAGTGGCATAGCTATAAATAGCTGCCCCAGTTTGGAGTAACATGATACAATAAATGCTAATTAAAATGCATTCGTTCCATTTTCCCACTTCACCTCTGCACAGTTCTAGACATTAAATTTACCACAAATAAAAAAGTAAAACACAACTATACTGTGGCTCATATTAGAAGAATGGAAACTTATCTTAATTTAAAACAGAAATTATACGGGAATTATGTTCCCAGTCTACAATATTCATGTTATTTCATAGTCTGTCATTTTTCACAGATTAATTTGACTCAAAAAATACAATCTCATATACCATAAATACTGAGTTTATATTCTAGTTGCTAATACTGCCATTTATTTGTGTTTTTTAATATTGCACACCTCACCGTTCTGCCTCGTGTGTTGCTCTTTTGCACAAAATAATCCCTTTCTTTGTAATATAGTTCAGTACAATTCTCAATTTTACTGCACTACCAATATGTTCATCATGGGAATGAATGCCTTAATAGCAATCATAATAACAGTATTAATACAGTTTAAAATAAGAATTGTGTGTACATATAAATTTTTTGTCTATACAGGGCCAATATTTGTTCACTCTCTCAAATATTTGGTTGAAAGGCCTTTTGCGATTTGCCTCTCAACCAAATGCTTTTTGAAGCCACCAACAAGCTTTTGCTATAACTGCAGCCTTTGCAGAAACATTCATTCAAATTGGTTTGTTTCCTTCAAGGAATGTGGCTTTTGAAAATAGTCCACACATTTCTAGAAGGGTTGAAGTTAGAAAGCTTTTGAAAGGTTAAATGTTTAATAGCCTACCACATCCATTCCTACAGCAGGTTTCATCTGTGTTTGTCTCTAAACCACCCAACAGCAAAGCACTTCAGTCATCCAATCCACACTGTCGCCTTTATATGAAAAGAAATAATTACTGTATCTACTGAGCCTGCTGGTTTATTTGTAGATCATGTAAACATACAGTAAACAATATCATATTGTCACAGGCATTGCTGCGAATTGTTCTAACATATGAACATAACCTCCTTTATGTACTGGTTTCGACTGTATGTTCCAAGAAAAATAGACTTGGAAATGTGTATCTCTCGTGCCTGAATCTAACATTTTGTGTTGACATTTTTTATGTTAAATTTTTTTTATATGAAATACCAGAGGATGCACACAACTTAACTTTTTTTTTTTTGTCTGAATACATTATTTTGTACAAATGAAATCAGATGAGATCAAACAGTTAGTCAGTACTTGAATAGCCTTCTTTACTCTTACTTGAGTATAATTCTTGGCTTCTCCACCCACCTCTGGTCACTGCGCTCAGTGAGGTCAGTATTACATCTCTGTAGGCTAAGATTGACTTGAAGTGGTATAATAAAGTGTTTAAGGGTGGATTAGCATGGTTGCTCTCTCCTAAGTTCTTCCTGCAAAAAGAAAACCACTTATTAAAATATTTCTCTGAAAGGAGTAATGGTTGAATGTTTTTCCCGTTCAACTAACTGAATACCTTTTCTGATTATACACCATTTACAAAGACATCTTCAACTCTATTAGAGCAAATAATCAAGCTGTATTTGTGTCAAAATTATCCTCTGTAGTAATGTCGGGTCGCAGAATGTAATTCTCTTTCAGACTTTCATGTCACAGTTTTTTTTAAATGAAGTTCCTTTGCTCTAAAAAACTAAAACCCATAATTATAGAAATCAAAGAGGACATAGTTAAAATGGCATTACGGTGTTGCTCACATTCTTCTCTGTGACGTCTAGACTAAAGCTCCTACAGTGACACTAAGTTCATGCAGCAAATGGCCTTGGAATAGACTTAGTCATAGTCAATCTGCCTTAAACTAGTTCTGTTCAGTGTAACTCGAGACAAAGCATTTTCTTATTATGCTATCACATATTGACCCCGTAACTCAATCGAGGCTTTGAGCGAAACCTTGAAAAGATAGATGTTCTTTTTTCATAATGGTTGGAAGAGAAAACACAAGAGTGCTGATTAAAAGTCCAATGGCTTTAATGACAACGGCGTGACAATGGTAAAAAGAAAAATCAAGCATGCAGGAAACGGTGCAGTGCCATTAAAATACTGGAAGGACATCATGTCAAATGCAACTTGCATCAGTTTGATGGCACTTGTATATTTAAAGTATCAACAACACACTTGTAGGTTTAAATAAACTGGGTTAAGAATAACGGAAGTAAAGATATTAGACTATTAATAAAACCAATACAAACCATTCGCTCCAGTAAAACAGAAAGTAATAACTCTAACAGTAAAAATAAGAACTGCAACACAAAATGAAGTTTCTCCAAAATCTGTCCAAAGTGATCTGTCTGACAATCCGGGCGCCATATAGAGGGGAAATGTTATGACAACTCTAAGGGCCCCTGACCAAGAGGGGGCCTCCACAATTTATTTATTTTTTGTTCATAGAAATTAAAAAACAAAAAATGGGGCCCTGTCAATTACAAAATCAATCGTATTGTATTTTCAAAGAATGTTTTTAGCTGTAAAAATCAAATGTTGCCCCTCCCAGACCAAAAAACACACATCCATATTTGCCCTGAACCCCCTGGATCTGCATGAAATGGTTCGTTCCTGCAAGAACATCTGTGGCAGTTACTATGCTGCTAAGAAAAATAATAAAGTCAGGTTTTCAACAAAAAAAAAAAGAAAAAACAAAAGAGAAAAAGGCAAGAGTGTCAATTTATAACCCAGTTTTTCTCCGAGAGGTGGGTAGACTGTGTGAGATTATTAACCATTTAGCATAGTTAGCTTAGCTACAGACTGTTTGCCTCCATTTCACTGGCATCTAATGAATTAAGAAGAACAATGACCAAGATATTCATATATTTAACGTCCTTGTACCTTTTACCACTTAACAACAGATGAGTCAGTCAGCAGCAGCTCTTACCCACATCCCTCCTGACCCGTCCTCTCCTGAGTGAAATTAGAGATGCAGTATGTAACTTTTATAAAAATTTATATTTTTTTCACATATTTGTTAAAACTGTCATTATGTTGTGACAGTATGGCATGAGAGATAATCTGTGAAAAATCTATTTCCTCTTCCTTCTCCCAGTACTTTCTAGAAACAACTAATCAGAGACAGGAGAGTTTTAGTGCTGTCAATCACAATCTCATGTAGCTGTTCATCCTTCCTCCCCCTCACTCTGTGCTATTCTGCAGCTAGCATAGCCTGTTGTAAATGCTTAGTCTAGTTAGCATAGCTACCAGTGACAGCAGATAAATGATTTTCCTGTAATGATATGTTGTTTCTCCACCATTGGCACATTTAGCAGTGAGTGAATGAAGTTGATTTACAGCACTAAGACCCTCCTCCTGGTTCTGATTGGTTGTTTTGGTCGGAACATTGCATTACTTTAGCTAGCAATAGTAGTTCAGGGAGGAGGTGGAGGAGATTGATAGTTTTCTACAGATTATCTGTCTAATAACAGTGTCACGACATGGTGCCACCTTTAACAAATATGGAGAAAGCATTTTTTATTAAAGTTATATACTGCAGCTTGAATGAAATGCAACTACATTGCATTTTTTGAGAAGTCTGGATTTCTTTATGTGTATTTTGCACGTTTCTCTTAACAAATATGGAGAATTTTTTTTTTATTAAAGTTAAAGTTACTGCAGCTTGAATAAAATGCAACTACATTACATTTTTTGAGAAGTCTGGATTGCTTTTTGTATATTTTGCACATTCCTCTTGACTGTTGCTCGTGGGGAGAGACATTTCAGTAATCTAAAACTAATAGAAAAATTGTAAGCAACCTACTTGCATACTGTATGCGGACGCTTGGATGTAAAATTCATGAGCAGTAAATATTGTGCTAGTTATCAGTATTGAACCAAAGAAAGCAAGGCCGTTGCAAGCCTTTAAAATTGTGATGCTTTTGATAGGCCAGATAAACTCAAAAAATTGTAACAGCAGCTGCGTGGGGGGTCCCAATTAAATTTTTTGTCAGGGGGCCCAAGATTCCTGGCAGCGCTCTTGCTGACAATGATTTATTATTTTACTTTAATAATAGTTCTGTTGTCAGATTGACTTATGTTGATAACATTTACATTGTAGTAACCATAATTTCAGTTTTACTTGTGATTCAAACATAGCAGGAGTCCAAGAATGCTTGTAAGATTATATCCCATTATGCAGACATTGTGCAAAAGGAATTAGAGTGCCTTAAGTTTCTTCATGTTGGGTTTTGTCACATTGCAACCAAAAACTTATATTTATTTGTGGGAATATTGCATATCTATGAATTAAAGGGAATATAATAAATGTTTTTTGAGTTTTAAAAAATAAGGTGGAAAAATAGGAAAAGATTAGAGTACATTAGTGATCAACCCTTAATGATGATACCCTTAAATAAAATTACTCTTATTTACGTTTTGAACATCTATTCAATCTATTCAAGAGCGCAGCACAACTGTTTATCCACCAAGACAAGGCCATCCATCTAAGTTGGTACTGTTGGACCTCAGTGCAGCATTTGACATTGCTGACCATGACCAGAGGCAGATTGGCCATCAGGAGGTTTGAGAGGTTTCCAAAATGGCCGAGCTGTTCCAGGTTGAACTGGCTAGTGCTTGGAAAGTGTTGCTTTTTTTACCCAAAAAAATAAGCACATTGGTGGAGGAGTGGGTTAAATTAGCCAACATTCCAAAAACAAAGGAGAAAGAGATGGGTGGGGTTGATAAACTTAAGGGCAAAACAAACAGAAAAGTTAGCGCAGGATGCAGCCAAATGTGCCAACTTAACAGATATTTTGTGTGGAGGAGGGACCAAGGTCATTAACAACAAGCTACCACTGCAGCAGGTTAGCAAGTACTTCCATCCCAAACTTGGCATATAGTGTGTTTATGGTTTTGGACGTGTGCAGAGCACACAGAACAATAAAGGTAGCCTATCACTTATGCTGCAGCATAATTAATCTGCTTAATCAGTTAAAATCAATTCGTATCGGCTGAACAGAAATAGGCTCTCATTTCTTTATTGTAAATTTAAAAGATAATATCTGAGTATACAGTCTAATCTAGTTGCCATGTTCTGTTTTTTTTATTATTCATAGGCCACATAGCTTTTCCTAGCAGGTCAAGAAAAATAAAAAAAAAACTCAGCAATTCACTTCCTGAGTGTTTAGCATGTTTCTTAAGTTGAAAAGTTTTTATTGCTGTTAGACAGCAAACAAGGGCAGTGCCAGCTGTGGTCAAGGAATTGTAAAACAGGGACAGGATAATGCAGGTCGGAGTAGGAATGAGGAGGTGGAAGAGTTGGACGTGGTTACAATATATAACATCTTTGTTCAATATGAGGAGGCACTATATTGGTTTAATATCACAATTCATATAGCACAGAGAAGATGCGGCTGCATAAGAGTGTAATAAATAAACTCTCATGCAGAGAGATTCAACAACTGTTTGTTTTTTTCATGATAAGGAACTAAGCTTTGTCTGTGGTGCAGTCTAGTCTTAGTATTACTGCCCTGCCAAATTCTGTTTGCATGTTTAACAACATAAACAGAGAATGTGTGTTATTATCACCTTCCTATTATATTATTATAAGTCTATATAAGTCTTTTTCTTTTGCCAAAAGTGATTTTGAAAAAAACAAAATAAACAAAAAAAAGTCATTCGCTTTGGATTGCCAAAAGATGATTTGGGCAAAATAAAATAATAACTTTTGGTAAAACTGACTTAGGTCATTATTTTAGGAAAGTGATGTGCAACTATCTCTTCATATATACCAGTATTCTTTGAATTTTTACTGCTCAAATGAATAAAAATATGAAAGCAAACACAGCCAAGTATAAGTTTGTGTTCTCTGACATTTCTGTGTCATTTACAGTTTATTTTCACATTTTCTTGTGTGGGAGTTTAAAGTTTAAAATTAGATCAAATATACAGGTATAAATCCAAACTGTAGCAACTGATAAATGTCTAAATGAGGTCGACATGCAGTAAAATCAGCTGTATTGCTAATTGGAACCATATGAGCAAAGAGACCCTGCTGCCCTCAGAATGAAAAAAAAGGTCTGCTTCTGTGTCTGCAGGGGCAGAAAGTTCTGTGGGTCCGCACTGGGATTTGGAAGTCGGATAACTGCTCATGGTATTGAATACTTAAAAAATGCTTTTCTTCTGTGGCTCCATAGGCAGAGACATAAAACCCAGTTGCCAGAGGCTATTAGGCAGGAACACATTGTAATTTCTCAGTAGCATTTAGATACAACAATAAATCCGGGTCTTTACATTTAGCCATATTTCTTTTTTGCAGCTAATAATAGTATAACAGTTAAAGTCTGAGAAAGTCTGAGGCAGTAAATACGCTGTAGCTACTCCACTTTTATGCTTTGATTCTTTGCTCCCTGGATTCATTCAGCCCCATCACCCTTTACATATTTACAACATTTGGCCAAGATAACCACAAATAACTACAAGTCATCTGACTATTAAGACACTTTGGCCATGAAGGTGGTATCAAAGCGCCTCTGTTCCACACCAATGCTCTATGTTTGAATATTGAGGTGTAATGGGAGTCGGAGGTTGATGTTCCTCTGAGCTGGCAGCAGAGAGCTGGAAGGTTTTTTCCTCGTATAGGAGTTGTCACTCAGCAGATTCTGAGATGTCGGCCCGCTGTGTGTTAGCCCATGCCAATATGGCACTGAGCCGTCCATGTTAGGTCACTGTGATAAATAGGCACAGCTGGGACTTAACAAGGGCATCCTTTCTGCCTCAGTATCGCTTGCCCACTGTTCTTTAAATAAAAAAAAGCACTACATTTTGAGCTTTAGAAAAAACAATGAATATTTAAATGCTATTTCGAAACTGTATGTATTGCATCTTAAATTATCCGTGTAAAAACAATGCATTAAAGTCTTACACTACTTTGATGTGAAGTAATCCTGAGGATTTACATCTATTAGTATTACCCTTAGTCACTGTTGAATGATACGGGTAATATGGCTCACTTCCCAGGGTAGTATGATATGGCGGGGCATCACACTTTCCACATGAAAAAAAGTTTGTATTGTTATTTTCACACCCAGTAATAGATATGTGCCCCAGTGCATTTTGCACTCTCCTCAGTACATACACACACACCTCAGTCAATATTTGATTAAATGTTCCTGCTAACAGAATTAGGAGTACTGGGAAACTCTCGGTGGAATAATTTCTAAACGGCAATCCTTGGCAACATCAATGTATAGCTTGTCAAGCTCTTGCAATTACAGTCATGTTGAATAAATTACAACATTATAGATAAAGTGTATTCATTTCAGAAACTCAATTCATTAAGTGAAACATTATATAGAATAATTGAATAGAGGCTGATGTTTTCAAGCGTTTATTAATGTTAAAATTGATGATTTTTTGCTTTTCAGCTAATGAAAACTCAACATTTAAGATTACAATGTTACATCAGATAAATATAAATAAGACATTTTTAATACATAAATGTGGGCTCAATGAAAAACTTAGAGGTGTTAACTTTCAGTCTGACAATGGAGCCTCATCAGAATGCATATTTCATTTTATTGTATTTATTGCTTGGTCAACTGCATAAGTGCATAAGTGAAAACCATCATGAAAAACTGAAGTTACACATCTGCAATTTTTAATCACAGCTTGCTTGCTTAACCAAACTAACAAAACACAGAGTAATGGATGGATTAACAGGAAGTTTTGTTCATAACAAAAGTGAAAAAATAAAAAAATACAATTGTGTGAAAAATGATAGGATTTGTTTTCCAGCTTGGAATTTAATGCAAAGGCCTCTTTATGTGGTTGAATCAGTTCTCTTCGAAAGCCCTGAGGTGAGGGACGCAGTAAAATAGATAAATGACACTAGGTGGTAGCAGAGCTCCCCTGGGCAGGTGCACCGACACTGTTGACCTGTGCAATATCCCACTTTCACTTCTGATTTATACCTCACATGTGAAGGTGATGCTTATTTCCCTGCTGTTGCCTGGTGACTACAATTTTTTTTCTGTGTAGGTGTCACAAGGCTTTATGTTTTAATTGAGACATTTTGCTTTATGATTATTGGGCATGCTGTTTTTTAACTGTCTTTCTGAACAACTGAAATCCAAGTATGTCAAATAATCTGTGCTCAGCACTGTTTAGAATATCTCATATAGCTTGGTAATGGATCCATTAGGATGAGGAAAAGCCCGGCACTTGAAGGTTTTCTACGTGTGGTTTATAATGGGAAGCAATTACCTGAATAATAGGCTTGATGCCATTTTCTACAATGAAATGTTACGGCTAACTATGAGCTTCACGCAGAGTGAGCACAAAAGAAGAGAAAAGAAAAATGGCCAAAAGTGAAAATAACACAGGATTACTATTTTATTTCAGCCTCTGAATAACCTATAACAAAAATACAACAACAGCATTAAACATTTTCCACTTGTTTTATTATTCTACACCTCCACAGAGTCTGTGAGATATATCCTGAATGTGTGGCACATTTACTCTGTCAGCAGTCGATTGTTCTGCCTCTGATGTGGAGGCAGGTTTAGAAGTAGTTTGCCACCCTGCGAACAGACTGGATAGTGGGATTCTCTGCTTGCCACTCCTTATGGCTGCAGAAGTTTCCTCTTTCCACGATGTACATGCGGCCACGATAGTTTGGCTCCTCATACAACACCCAGCTGTTTGGAGAATAACAAAAAAATGCACAAGCTGAAGCAGGAATTCACTACATGTATGTGATTATTTTCCCCTCCAATTTTGTAAAGTATGTGCCACTGATTTACAGAAAGCCAATTTCTTTATATTTTAAAGCGTGTGCATTTACTAGTAATTAACATGGTAAGTTGGAAAACTATTACCAAAACAACCATTTAGTGAAGAGATAGAAATGAAGGCTGTTCTGTCATACTAAGAAAATTAGCAATATATTCTTTAAAATTTGTTCTCTCAGAGGCAGAATAGTGAATTAGATTTTAAGAGTATTATAAAGAAGTACTCAGACTACAAAGGGTTCTGAGGAAGTGCAGTTATTTGTTTTCACTGGATGCTAGCACAAGATGCAGGGTATGATGACAGAAGTGAGTAGGTTCATAAATGATTTGGAAAAGCTAAATGAATGTAAGACAGCATTAATGTCACATTTAGGCTATCTAATAAAAAGTAAAATGCTACACAGTTATAGTCTCTTGGTGACACAGCAATGCTCCAGGCCCAATCCTATTCTGTGAGAAATTAATGTAGCAGCAAATACAATTATTCCATTATCTATAGAGTCCATAAAATACAAGACAGGGAATGATGAAAAGGCTGGGATTTTATGCAACGTACAATGTTGAATTACAATCGGAGGAGTTCTTAGGGCTTTTAATAATTTTCTAATGTAATTTTTCCCGTCCAATTAGTGAGACATTAATTAATCTCTTTAGATGATATGGAAGTTGAAGCTTTTAAGCATTGGCCAACAAATTAATGGTCCTCTAATTTAAAAATGCTTTTTGTTTGTAAGTACATGAAGAAGGGTTTAAATGGTCAAGAACAAAGAACCAAAAGGAATAGGAGCTGATAGAGTTTCATGATATCGCACAGTATTGTAAAGTAGTAAAATATGTATTCACATTATATATGCATAATATTTGAAAGTTTTCATTATAAAGTCCTATTAATTTGTTTCCATAAATGTTGTTCAGTCTGAATATATTCTCTTGAGTAATTCTGAAAAGAATACAGAAAAATAGTTTTTATTAATGCCTGAAGATGAATGAAAACACATCAGAACACAGCAGAATATAAAAGCCATGGAAGAAAGAGTTAAAGATACATACGCTCCATCTCCATAAACCTTCATGGAGTTGACACAGTTCTTGGTCAGGCCTCGGGCTTGCAGAAACGGACAGTCATCACACAGCTCCACACACTGGCCGGCAAAGTTGTCTCCCTCGAACATCTCCAATCTGTAGTGCTCTCCGTGCTGGGGAGGTAAACAGAAGCAGAAGTGCATCCTGGCTGAGTCATTTTACAGCAAGGTTAGACTTTGTCTTTCTGTAAATGACCGAGCCTGTTTCGTGACGGAAGGTGCATTATGTGTGCACCTATAGATGTGTGGAGGAAGATATGAGAAAGTCTGTTACTGAAGAGCTGGAGTCCTCTGGAGCTCCTTCCATAAATACCACTTCTGTATCACCTGTAGTGTGTAAGGTTCTGCTACTTAATTAGGCTAAGACTTTTCTGTCAAACAAATGATGCTGCATTTATGCCAGTCTGTTTTACCAGCTGAATATTTCTCTGCCCCAGGAGTCTCCTTCAAACACATGCATAAACTCACCATCTTGATTGGTCGGCATGAGCCCATGTGATCATTATGAGCATTCCAGCGCTGGAATTCAGGGTACTCTCCATGCTCCAGAATGTACTGTTGGCCCTTGAAGTCAGGATGGTCGAAACAGATGAATGCACCGCTTTCCACACGGACAGAGTTGACCCTGTTCATAAAACCTCGGTCCTGAAAGTTGTCGCAGTCGCTGCAGAGTTCCAGCTTCCTGCCGGTGAAGCATTTGCCCTCGTAGAGCACAATCTGTTTTCACCATTTAATAAGGAAAGTAAAAATGTTTTTGCAAAAATGTTACTTTTTCGTCTCACATGTTTGGAATGTCTTGATATATGTATGTTTGACTGTGCAAATCAACACGATTATAGCAATTTTTGGGAAAAGGGCTTCTTCAACTGGTACTCACCTTTCCTGAGTACTGAGACATTTTCCACTGTTAAAGTCCTCCAAACTATTCACACAATTCAAGAGGGGAAAATTTTGGACTCTGAGATATATACGGCGGACAGAGAGAGTGCCGGCATCGCGAGGCAGACACAACAAAAGCACAACAATGGAGGGGTTTAGACATTTTGCAAAATGGACAGTTTCCCTTACATGTGCCATTGCTGATATTGGAGTTTGCCCCCAGAGAAGGGCAAAACAATGGACTGGGTGAGATTCTGCTTTGATTGGGCTTTGGGAGTGACGCTGGACTTTGCCGGGGGTTGCAGTGTAACATTTGGGACACGTCCAAATGAGGGGGCATGGAATGGAAAACAACCCGGAGGACCAGAGGTTAGAGGGCAGGAACAACTCTAACAATAAACCATCCTCTGACAAGCAGCACCAATGAGGCTCCCAAGGCAGTTTCAAACTATTTATTCAGCAACCTGAATGTCTCTGTTGAAACCAGATAGCCCAGCTGCTATTTTCTCGGGATCCCTCTGTGTTGATGTTTCTCGTCCACTGATCCAAGAGATTTCTGGATAAATTTAGACCTTGACCTGTGAAAACCTAGGATGCAGCCTCATAGTCACAACATCAAGCACTATATCAGGGTTAAGGTAAGGGATACTGGGCATAGAGATGATGATCTGAGTTAGGAGCAGGGCAGGTTAAGCGGCTCTGTATTACTGTGCTCACCTGTATTCTCTCTAGTGGCTGGGTCTGTTGTTTTTCGTGGTTTCTGTGTTTTTTGTGGGTGGTCAAGGGCCATATGTGTGTGTTTTCTGTCTGTGTTACTTCAGGCGGTTCTCTAGCCTTTGTCTTGTGGTCTGGTTTGGGTCCACTGTGTCCAAGTGGCCGCTGTTTGTGGTGACCAGAGAGGGTGCGGAGAATTGCAGGCAAAGTGTTGGTGGGCGCTTGGATGGGTTGCTTACTAGACTTCTGCGGAGAATAAGTTGTCCAGGTTTTGGGTGGAACTACTTCACAGGTATTTGGACAATCCTTAGTCTGTTGGTTATAATGGAACCTATTACGCAAAATTCCAATTTAGCATTTTCTTTTGTACTGAAGTACTTCCAAAAAATACACAGGCATTTTTTAGCAATAATGTCATGTTTTTTCATGTCTGGAAACAAGTGTTTTATTTCAAAAATCTTCTGAATAAAACGTCACATCAGCATGCACTGTCCCTCACCTAGCAATCCCAGCTAAGCCCAGTCCCATTACCCAGTAACCCCAGGGGAATGCCGACCCTCACCTAGAAACCCAAGATGATCTCCAGGATATTTGGTCAGCTGGTTTTACCGCTGTATGGACTGTACAATGGCTGCTGGACAAGACAAGTGATTTGTTGTTGACTTACCGTCCTTAAACCACTTCCTGCATTCTTGTTGATTGTGCTGGAGGCTATGCTTCTGTTTTTCAAATATGTATGGTTATATTGTTGCACAGATGTATTTGAAGCAATTTCACGTGCAAGTGCAAACATTGAGTTGTGGGGGCGTGGCCTGCAGCAGCTTATTTAGATTTAAAGT
Source organism: Alfaro cultratus (assembly GCA_903066825.1). Lineage (NCBI taxonomy): Eukaryota > Metazoa > Chordata > Actinopteri > Cyprinodontiformes > Poeciliidae > Alfaro > Alfaro cultratus. The sequence continues at coordinate 5,227 of CAEFZX010000915.1, read as the reverse complement.
GAGAAGAGGCCTTAAAGCCACTCATTCTGAAAGGAACATTCAGACGGATGCAGCAACGAAGCAGATGCAGCGTTTAGTGCCTGTAGAGCGTAAACTCCAAAAATATTTGACTTCACTCATGTACAGATTGCTGTAGAGCAAATCTGCTCATATTCAGATTCAAATTCAAAAGCACTTCATTGATCCCATAGAAAAATTTAATATTGGCTCCAGTTGTGGTGTTATTTCAGCTTTTCCATTGCTAATCAACTCCTCCCTGTTGTAAATATCATGTTGCCATGGTTACGCATCGTAGCAAAACAGCAAAGTATAAAATATATTGCCAAAAATCAGTCTAATTACACACTATCTATAACAAGAAGGAACAATCGTCCCCCCCAAAAAAATGATTTTCCCCCCAGAAAGGCAGGAATAAAAGTTTGACAAAGAAAAAAATCTCAATGAAATTACAGAGCTACTCCAACATGTTGCCAAAAATATGGCATGGTTCGTATTATTGTCAGTTGACCAACTATTCTTGTTGTAACATTGACCCTAAAGCAAGCAAAGCAGCTTTTTAAAATCTACTTTTTGAAAACTCTTCAGTGGAAATCTATTCTTGTTTTACACAGACAGCTGAGCTTTTTTAACGATTTAAAAGATTTGCAAATCATATACTATATTAAATTACTGGTAAAAACAGCAAAATTTATTAAACACAAACAGATAACTTGTTCCCCCACCCCCAGGTTCCTGAGGGAAGGTTATCCGTCTGGGAATTTTTCTGGGAGGAGAGGCAGAGAGCGACTGGCATTGGAGGTACAAAGGAGGTCTGAGTTAAATGATTGAGCTGAATAAGGTCATAGGAATGTGCCTTTCCAGGTTTCTACATTCGAGTCCAGAGCTGCGTTGGAGGGCAGGCAGGGAGAGGTGATAATTACAGGATGACCTGAGGCGAGGCTTTGAAGCAGAAGTCTGTGGAGAAAACCGGGAATCCAGGTAGGTACTGAAAGTTTGCCTCGGAGTTTCCCAAAAGAGTACTGAGCATCCACAGAGGAAACTCAAAGTGAGACTACGGAGCACAAATCTAAACCACAGAACAGAGACAGAAGGAGCATGTCATTGGAAGGTTACCACAAATACACAACTGTCATACACACCTTTCAAATCCTCTCATAATGCCAGTCTGATGAGGAGATAGAGCTCAGGTGTAAAGGCTTCCCATTAGTTTGGCCATGCCCACTTTAGGAGAGTGAGAAGCAGCAGAAACAGCAGGGGAAAGAAGAAACACATCAATGCCTCAGTCATGAATAGCCTGGGCATGATGTGTGCTTATTGATAGTATTTTAGTTAATGGGTACATATTTATACTAATATTAATTTTTAAAAAAAAAATAAAAAAAAAAGCTTGTATTTGAGTGTGGCTTCTAGAACTCCTTAATCTGTACTGACTGAGAAAAGAAAGGCAATCTTCAGAATTAACAGAATATTGATTTACATCTTATTCTTAAAAACTGATCCCATATACTTTTGGATATAGACCAATGTTCTTATTGCTGCTGTCAAAGTAGTTCTAAGCAATTTATCTTCACATCTGAGGTTTTGTTGATTGTGCTGAAAATGTTTAAACTCTTTGGAGTTGGCTCCAGTGATGATTAAATAAAAGCCCCAGGATTTGTTTTAATTATCATTACTACTAATGCCTACATTTACATTTATAAACCTGACGTGTGAATTTTACTTCTCTTTTGGATCCCTGCCTGTTTGACCAGCTACTTATTTTGCTCGTATCTTGACTATGCAATATTTGCTTTTACTTTCCTTGGTTTTATTTCAATTTTGTCAGCAGCAAATAAAAAAAAAAAAAAAAAAAAAAAAAAAAAAATTTTAAAAAATCAAATTTGACTTGGGTAGACTCGTACTAACCAACTACAACAAATTTTTGCATTTACTACAGGAGCAGCTTAAGCCAATGAGCATAAGATTTGTGTGACATTTTCCCTCAGATGCACCCAATGCAGATATATTTCATCAGCCCAAATGTTATAAAAACACCTCAGATAAAAATGGACAATGTTAGAGAAGAATGAAAAAGTGAGCTGTAACATGAATCACAGAAGGAAGCAATGTCCGAGGGATTTTCAGAAATCTGACAGTAGAAATACATGTGCAAACTAATTGAGAATGCAGAGATACATTATTGTCAGTCACATGTTTCACGGATAAACTAAGTATAACTGCATGCAAGTGAATAACATCACTTCCCTAATTATTCATTATGATTTATTACAACATAAAAAATCCCTGGATTTTGGACTTCAACTTTTAAATCTTACATAATGTTTGTTTTAAAGGTGAAGGTGAGCCAGTTCTACTGTGTCTGCCATAATCCACCCAAAGCAAATACACAGTGCCTTGGGTTTTAGTCATATCCAGCCTACTTAAACTTTATTTGAGTCTAAGATGAATGCAGACATTGTTATCTGCAACAACTTCATCCTGAAGTAGGAGTCGACTGCTCTTGCATAATGCATTGGGAAAACCCTGGACACAGTGTACCCAGGGTGAGTGAGGAGCTGAGCACACAGACTTAACAGAGATATTATACCTAATGGGGCGTAACCATGACAGGACTGGAATATGGAGAAGTATAAAAAGAGGAAAGGTCACTGTGCGCACCTCAGTCGTTGACAGAAACTGAAGCAGACAAACCATTGAGGTATGTACATGGATTTGAATAAATGCAACAATTTTAATCTAAATGTTTAAAGGAAGAACACATCAGTTTAACTTTTAACTTTGTAAAACAGAAATCAACTCACCTCTGACAAGAATAGACAGTTTGAATTCATTTAGTTGTCTTTTATTTTGCTTGGTTTTTTTTTTTGCTATGATTTTGAAACACTGTTCATGTTATGTGATGTTTGTCTGAAACAGACTGCAGAGCAGAGCAGGAAAATGAAGTTGTTGATTCTGGCGTTAGCCCTCGTCCTGCTGTTTACAGCTGGTGAGTCTGTCACTGATTGTCCACTGGACAAATACAACCTCTGCTGCTATGCAACTTTATGGAGAAGTACCTTTCTGCATTAAATTACGACATCAGCATACACCTCCTTGCACAAGTATTCACACTGCTTGAACTTTCCCACATTTTATTTTGCCTTGTAGTACATAATTATAAAATGAAAGAAAATGGTAGAAGGTTTTCTCTTTTTTTAGCTGAAAAGTGTGGCATGCATCTGACCAGGTGTTCTGTTCAGATGAGATAAATACAAAGCTCTTAAATCTGCAGGAGAATACTAACATTCAAAGCCATACTCATTGTAACACATGGTGGTGGCAGCGCTATGCTGTGGGGTTGCCTACCTGCATGGGACAGGGAAGCTAGTCAGAATTGATGAGAAGATGGACGAAGCTAAAAACAAATCAAACGTGACGAAAAACTTGTTACAACAAAACAAAAGATTTGACACTGGGGCAAAGGTGCAGTGGTTTAGCTTGTGTTAGAATGACCCAGTCAAAGTCCAATGAAAAAATACATTTCAGAATCTGTTTCAAGACTGTAAAATTGCTATTCACACCAGTCTGCCTGAGCTTGAGCTATTGTACCTAACAGGTAGTCTCTGGATGTGAAAATGGTGTAGAGAGATACTCTAAAAGATTCTATACAGTGCTGTATAACACCACACTTTTCAGATTTTACTGGGAATAATGGTCCATCACATGAAATCCCAAATATATACAGTAACGTCTGTTTATAGGAGACAAAATGTGAGGAGTTTCACTGGGTTTGAACACTTGTGCAAGAGACGATAAATATGTTTCTATTTTTTGATCCTACCTCGTGTTGCTGGCATAAAACATCATCATCGATATGTAATTAGACACGTTTTAAAAATCCCTAAAAAAAAAAAAGAGTGAAATCTTTGCTTCTGTTTTCAGGCGGAGCTCTGGACTGCCATCGCTGCGTCCCAATTCGGGCCGGAGGAACCTGTCAGACCTCCGTTGAGACTTGTAAACCAAATAAGAATGCCTGTATTGCTGCCAGATTCCTCCGACAACCATGTGAGTTTCTCAAAGTCAAAACCACCAGAAACTCGTATAGCTTCAACAGGGCCCAGAAAGAAATAAAATATTTGAACTTTCAATATGTGTACAGAAGTGCAAAGAAGCAGGGACTTTAGGTTAAATACCGGAAAATGCCAAATGTAACCTGTTAAATGGCAGCATGTTCTTATTACACTAAAACCAAATTTTTCCTTTTGTTTCTTTCCGTAGTTGGCCATTTTCAGAGGTGCATTGCCTACTCGGACTGCAAAATGCTTGAGGCGAACGCCTACATAGATGTGAAGTGCTGCACTGACGACATGTGCAATACCTTTTAAAATTCCAAATTAAAGAAAAGTGTCCAGCTGAGCATCAAGGCCGTAACCTTGAATGGGTCCCAAGGCAGACTGCAGCTTCTGTGGGCATTTGGTAAAGACATACTTGGTCACTGAGGAATAAAAGAGTAAAAAAGGAGAAAAATGTGTACTTCTCTTTATTGTTATTTCATTTTTTTTAACAAGCTGGTGAAGCTTTGTTTTTGTATCAAAAGAGCATGCTTGTGTTTTACACTTCCCACCAGAAAATTCCTTACATTCATAATCGATTTTAATGTCTAAAGCAATTCTAGACATTAAAATTGCTAAAATTTTGAGCTTTAAATGAATTGAACTTTTTTTGTTGTTGCTATAGTTGTTGTTTGCAGGATCCACTGCTTACAGCAAAAAAAAATAATCAGAAAATTTTAAACATAAACAGATTTTTTAAGTTTGATTTTTTTTTTTGCCATTTGTTTGATGATGAATATTCAGTCTCCAATATTTACACACTCCAAAGTAATAATGTTTGCATTAATGCCACACCCTCTAATTGTGGACATCCACCACATGTCAACTCTTTTTTTTATGAGAGAGCTTATTTAAACAAGTTCATTTCTAGGAAGGGCCTCCGCACAATGAAAAGATTTATAGACTGTGCTTAAACATTGCAAAAGCAAACAGTTTTAATTATTTCCACCTATTACGTTAAGAAGAATGGTCAAACATTCGGTCAGACTTATACCAGAAGCATATTGATGACTCCAAAAACCTTTTGATTCTCTGCAACCTGCAAATATCTAATCATTAGTGAGGCTGTATTTACATTTTAAAACTACAGATAATCCAGACTGTGTGGATTTACTGCAGTAAATAAAAAAAACAAC
>CAEFZX010000914.1:0-56832 GCA_903066825.1 Alfaro cultratus | reverse complement strand
TTTTCCACGACCACAGGATGTGTCTTTTGCCATGGTTGTTTAAGAAATGAGGAGTTACTCATTGCATCAGCTGGGGTTCAATAACTTGTTGCCAGCTGAAAGATAATCGCCTATGCAGTAATTATCCAATAGGAGGCTTGCACCTATTTGCTTAGTTAAATCCAGGTGGCGACTTTTATTTTGGCCAGGCAGTGTATTTTAGCTGGTTTGTGCTGCCATCTCAGGTTTTCTGGTTATTAACCTTAGTTTTTGCAACACACCTATTACTCAAGTTTTTTTAAGTGAATCAAAAGGCGATTAAAAAGGTTCATTTTCATTCATAATATGTTGATTGGAGCATGGTTGCTAATACATTATTCAATCAAGTTTATTTGTACAGCACATTTTAGCAACAAGGGCTTTATATTATAAAAAAGAAGTCATAAGAAGAACATACAGTCACCAATTAAGAAACCAATCACACACATTGTATTTTGTCGAGTGCCATCATCAAAATCATCAATACACATCATACATGTTGGTCAATGCTCCATTTCTTGGGCTTCAAACGCTACTCTGAACAGGCTGGTTTTAGTGTTTCAGCACATCATCCATCTCATGTTGTTATGAACAGATATTTTAGGGTCTATTCACAGTTTTTGACAGTATTTATAGACAGCAATAATACACATCGTGAAACATTACAGTGCAAAACTGTTCTGCTAAAAACGGGAGGATTTTAAAGTATTTGGATGACGCCTTTTGTCATAAAATACCACTATCTGGTTTCTAAGAATTTTTAAATTTTTTTGTCTTGTTACATGCTAAAGGTGTTGAGGAAATACCTTACATGCCTCTGGAGATTGTTATGGAAATTTCATTTATCAAAGAATGAGAATCTGTTTCAATAATAAGAGAAAGATTAATCTTTCTCTTTAAGTTTCTTTATTTGAAGGCAAAAGCGTTCGAAGACCCATCTCACTGAACGCAGTCAGGAGAAGAGCCCTGGACGACCCACATCACATCATTATATAGTCACAGCAAGGCAAAGATCCACCCAAAGTCTGATCTTATCTCTACTGCCAGATGGACCACAGAGACAATCCTTACCCCCACCTCATGAACTATCCTCGCCTCTTGGAGGGGATGATTTTATGGCAGGAAAGAGAGCAGGAGAAACTTATAATCCTTCTTTGTCAGTTACTCATGGGTGCAGAGTCAAACAAGGGTACAATTACATTTCACACATGTCAGTCCTTTAAGACAATTGCCAGGTTAAGCATTTTACCCAAGATGTCTTCATGTCTTCTGTACTATCACAGCTGCGGAAACATCTAAACATTATCTGGAAACTTCTTTAATGGAAAACACATCTTGCAGAAATACAAAAACACAGCCATTATAGTCAGTAAATAAATGGTAAAAAAGTATCATCAGTTCCATCAAAGATGAAATAAGGCTAAAAACGATATTTTCTATTACAAGATCTATTACTTGTTGTTAAATATTCTGCTTGATAAATGATAGTGAACAAAGGTCCATACAAGAACAACCCGGATCATCTGTATGCCTTTCATATTTAAATATTCCCACTTTCAACTGTTGACCTTTGTTTAAATTCACGGTGTGGACAAATCTGAACTGCTCCTCTGTATCTTCACATGGCAACACAGGTCGTCATTCAGATACCTCCAAGTGTGGAATCTATATATAATTTCACGGCAAGATACGACACGAGTTTAAAAAGAAAATTGCTGGACTATTTTATGCTGATTTCATCTTGCATGAAGCGTTTCAATCTACATAATGTCCTTATCACCCAGTGCCACAGGGGCAGCTTCTCTCCACGTCTCAGCTCCAGTTTACTGTTTCTCTTCCTCATCTTATTCATGCTGGCTTCTTGTTGGGTTTTACATAGTCTGGTTCTTTTTAATCCTCAAATTGTTCCTTGTTGTCTCCGACTATGCATAAACAAAGAGACAAGGAAGTAGCACCCTCTGCTCTTTATGTCACAAACATGCACACAAACACATAGCTCCATTCTTCTTCTTTATAGTGGCCTCAGGATTTAATTGAGTTCCTGTCAGAAATAGCAGTTGTTCAATTTCTCAGCTGTTGAAGGGCTTGCATGAGGAAAGTAAGAGGTAGGGTTTTCTTTCCTATTATATGAGCTGCCATTCAAACCTCTGGAACAGAAAGGATTGGAAACAAATGGAGAGTAGCAAAAAGATCAGATTCTGCGCCACATGAGGACTTATGTGTTTATTTTGGTATTTTCTCGTAAGAGTAAATCACTGGAATTATGAGTAAAACTGGAAAAACTGTAAATCATACAAATTGAAATTATTGAGCTTGTTTTAATTTATCATGATTAACTGATTTATTGCTTTTTGTGACAGGCCTACTTTACACTACCTATTTTTCCTATTTCTTGCATATTTTATCCCTGAAGTCTGGAACGCAGCATAAATTGGGAACTATTTCAGTAATATAGTTACTCTGTTTGAAAACAACATCACCTAACCTAAGGACAAGCGTAAGCATCCTTTACCACCTTAAGAGCAATCCCTTGTAGTGAAACATTTTCATAGCAACAAGACCAACTTTACCTTTGAAATAAACAAAGCAAGCTTTAAAAATATATACCACACAGAAATCATTCTGTTTTATTGTAGGATCATAACAAAATTTTTAGGTGGTGGAATGATAAAAAACAAACATTTGCAACAAGAAAGTAAAGTTATTTTTTTATTAATCTAAGTTCACTTGAGCCAATTACATATTTATGGAAAATGAAGGAATCTACTTTCAAAAATAACTCTCTGATATTACTCAGAAAAAAAGAACTGCTAAAATCACTCCCTCCTTTTGCTTTTCAAGCACTATGTTGATATCCATTTCATTTTAGTTTAAGATTAGAGGAGCCAATCTGAATGGGTAAAACTGCCCCATTAGGAGTTAGACATCAGCTTCAGTTAATAAAAAGTTCAAGCCTAATTACCAGAGAATATTAAGTACAGTAGTATTTACAGAAACTGAGGCACTGACAAAAATATTTCTTATTTCTTGAAATGGAGTCCTCTCTGAAAATAAATCTATAGTTTATTTCTGGCCACAGATCTCACATTGGATTTGTGGAAGTTGGGATTCAAACTAGCAGCATTCTCTCTTGTTCTCCTATTCCTGGGCTGCAGCAGCTGCAACATTTGGCTGACTCAAACAAAGCTAAAGTAATTAGGGTTTAATCTGCATTTAATTATGACCAACTACAAAGACTTGTGTGATTGTAGGCAGAGAAAATGCAATTGCTTAAATTTGTCACATTGATTAGGAATAATCCTTTTTTAGCAATGTCAATAAGAAACTGTTTTAAACTTCTTCCTTAATATGAAGAAATGTGTTAATTAACTTGAAAGACAAGCAGGTTTAACAATCTGGGTTTTAAACCACACATTCCCATTGACAACCAAGTGTTTGATTCAAATCTTAGAAAATATAAATAAAGTGATAAAATAAAAAGAGTGATGCATGTCAAACATTTCTTCTTCCAAAAAACTGTGCAATGGTTAAGACATGAGGGAAAAAAAGAACCAATCAGGTGTTTAACCTCAGAGTTGCTAAAGCTAAAAGTTGAAAGCCACTGCCCTGCGACTTTTAACAGTCATTCAGATTGACAGTGGATTAAAAGGCTTCTGCAGAACCAAGGATACATTCTTGATGTATAATTTATTATTTCTGAATAAGGTGCGCTGGAGCAGGGAGACATAGGAAATGTCCCCCAAAGATCAGGGCTAGGAACACTAAAGATAATCAAATGATGTCACTGCAGGCTGTGAAAGGTGAGTGGATTTTAAAGATGGTCTCAAGAGGCCATCTTGCTGTACTTGTGAAAAATGGCCCTTTTCCATAATAAAAAAGTGTAAAATCAGAGGGTGGTGTCTGTGGATACTAGGGAGAGTTAACAGTTAAACATTTCTTGAGATTGGCATTAGTCACCACAGATCTAAAACCTGCCAGATAAAAACCTGTTTCTACGGCCGAGTCTCCCAAAGCAGATAATTATCAAGTTCCATTACGTTTACAATTGAGTAGGTTGTGTAAAGCCATATGAGCGTAATGCAATGGCAGGAGCTTTTAGAACTGCACGGATTACTCTGCTACCATAAGCAGAAAGGGAGTGACTTTTAATAAAAACCCGAGGAGAGTTTTGTCGGAGTAAAATACAGGGGTTTAAATCCAGCTATCCTGAAGATTACAGCTCCTTCCAGTGAAAAAGCGCTCTTTGATGATCCATCTGGAGCAAGAAATTACATCAAAATTAATCAACAGCGGTGTGAGGCGAGCAGAGAGAGGAGATAAATAACCTGGTGCACAAATACAGTACGTATACTGAATGACTGATGCAGCTCTAGCTTGCATCAGCTGTGCCTAGTGCCACTGAGATGAGTAAAGCATCATCTTAAAAAATAAAATACAGACCTAGCCCAGAACCGCTACTGTATTTTGGTAAATTGCAGTTTGTTCTTAAGTTTTGACAGTAAAACTGGTGTAAATGTAGGATAGGGTTTGCGTTTCAGATGGAATTTTTGTATTTTGTTTTTTGTCTGTGTGTAATGCATCACAATTTCACTTAATTTAATTTCAATTAGTTGTTTGTGTCTGTCAGAAACCTAAGATACTTTAATTTTTACAACTTTTAGTTGTCGGATTGGCTTCACTGTTTCGGTTTTTACCTTGTAGGGATTTCATTTATGGCTGGTTCTCTTATTCATGTTAAGCTATAAGGAAGAAAAAGTTTTATGAATTTTTATATCAGTATATTTAAATGACAATCATAATATACAAGTTTCTTTAACAATTAAAGTGTAATTAAAACACTGTTTTAAATGTTTTTCATGTCTTATAAGATTCATAAAACTACTTTTTTACCCTTCAAGAAATCATCTGCAGTTTTCCAGTAAACTCTGTGCTCCACTGAAAGCTGATAGAAGGACGAGCTTTGGCTATTACAAAATGATTAATGTATGAGAGCACTCCAATTACAGGTGCCGATTTTACTATGTAGACATTGCAACTGATTTCACTACTGAGTCGTCAGTGAATGCGGCAGCCTGACAGCTGAGAAGGATGTGAATCTTTGTGAGAAAATAATTACAGTGACAGCTGGGATAGGCTCCAGTCCTCACAACCTTGAAAAGGAACAAAGCAGGTAAAAAGTAATGTCAAACACACACTGACCTGAATTATATTGCTCAGCCGTTATTGAGTAAGCCTGAAAAAGTTCTTATAGCTGCATAGAGGAAAAACCTGTTTCTCTCAAGCAAATGTTTTGCGTCTTTTACAGAGATTCAGTAGGTTTTTCTGGTTTTTCTGAGAAAAGCTTTGCTGGTGGCCAATGCAGAAGAATGTTTTAAAAGAATAATAATACAGATCCGAGCAAAATTTTTCAGTGTGGTTTAAGAAAACTATAATTTATATAAAAAATAAATTAGCAGTGCGTTCACAAATGCAAATGATACAAAGGACTTAAAAGACACATCATCAGTTATTTTAAATGCTTTATAGAGGCCGTTACCAAGGGTTGCACAGCCAGTTGGTATTTTAAAGGTGTAATTACTTTTTCACAAGGTGCTAAATTAGATTAGATATTTTTTCCCCTCTTAATAAATGAAATGACTTAGCGAGAATTTCCTTTTAGGTTATCATCTGATATCAACATTTCTTTAATTTGAAACCTTTAACTATGACAAAAACAGACGTAATTTATAAGGGTGCAAACATTTTTTCAGAACACACTAACATAAATGTAAATTTAAATTTTTTTGCATAATTAAGTAAATAAAACTTACAGAGGCCCAACTTAAGTTTTAGATAAATTGTTTTTCTTTAAAAAAAAAAAAAAAAGGATCAATTAAAAAAAAGGAAGACATGGTTGATTCAATCGCATTTCTGTAAGAAAGTTTTGCTCCGCTCACCATGCAGTCTGAATGTTTTGGTTAAGGGAGCAACTGTTCCAGCAGCAGGGAGCGCTTGGACACACGTTAAGAGGAAGTCTTGTAGACAGTGCGGTGAGATTAAGGAGCTCCAGTGTGTTACAAAGGGTGGATTCTTGCCCTGGGCTCCCAGCAGGTTTCAAGAGATTGACAAGGAATGGATATTGTATTATAGCTTTCATGCAGCATGTAGTGCTGAAGCGATCCTGCTATAGTGCGAGTGCTCACTATTGCATCTGTCATGCAGAGCTGGGGTGGTGATGATAAACAACTTGGAAGCTGTCTGCCTGTGATATCATGCTTAATGGCCCTTGCAGCTTCCTGGCAGTGATACAGAAGATGCTGGTTGGACCTTTCTGGTCTGGTCCTCTTTGCCTGTAACCCACCCTGAGAAGTCAGATGGCAGCCGTCCAGATTTTACCCGACCCGACCGGAGCACCAAACAGCTGCAGGGACAGTAAAAGATACTACAGAGGCCAGTCTATCATCAGACGTTCAGCTCTTCCTAATGAAGCAGCACGAGCGCAACACCATAAATCTCTCAACTACATCTGTCCTGTCATGTGGCTGGATTGAGGGAAATGAGATTCTGCCTCAATAACCCTGAATTTCCTCTGTTCGACCCATTGAGAGTGCTAAAAACATTTACTCAGGAGGCAGTAAAGAGATACAGTACAGTCTGCATGTACCGGGATGAATAAGTAGAACTTGAGTTGCTTACCAAGGTATTAACAGAACCTGCAAGCAGAAAAAGTGAATGAGGATGCTGGATTCAGTTTAATGTTAAAAATGTTCTCCTTTTCTCCCTTTTAGTATATGTGTATCATTTACATTGTGGGTAGATGGAGAATAATGACACCCAGCTGGTCGCTGCAACGGATCCTGAGTCCACGCTTTCCAACAACTGTTGGGTGTGCCAATTAATTTCATTGCAACACATTAAAGAGCTGTAAACAGCTAGTGTATGAAGTAAGCCATTCAGCTTGTTGTGAAACTACTACATGGAGCAGTAACTCAGAACGAAACAAAGTGGAGAGCCAGCTTTTCAAAAAGTTTGATTTTGGAAACCAAATGTAAGATTTTGTGGTATTAGTGGCCTTTATTCACCCTAATCTGACAGGGAATGCTGGTGAGAGGGGAGAAAGACATGTGGGAAAGGTCCTGAGCTCTGGAATCCATCGCAGGATAAACACCGTCCGATTACACCATGCATCACAAAAAAACCCTGTATGTAGCTATAGCTAGCTTGGGAGGCCCTTTCCACTGCAATTAATTTGAGATCTAGTCATCATGGATTTCTTTTTTGGACCATTTTCTGTCAATCAATCCCAGTTTTTGAAAACTGTTGCCCAGTCCATTTTAAACCAGCAACTATCGTATGTTCAAGTCACTTGAACATATTGTAACTTGTAGATTTCTTCGTCTTTCTGATTGTTAGTTTGAAAATACGTCGTCTTCAGCAAATCAGGATACATAAATGCCTCGTTTTTCTGCTCTATGATTTGCTGATTTACTACAGCTATTTAATAAGCAGTTGAACTTTAACATTTTTAAGTGTCGTACTTGTGTACTTTCTTGTAATCTTTATGTTAAGTGATTTTAATCAGTAGCTTTTGAGTTTTTCTTTGAACCTCTGGTGTTTTTTGACTTTTGTTCTCATCAGTCATTTGCAAAATTAAAGTAAAAAAGGGATGACTCAGATCCTTTTCATAGTACTGAATTTTAAACTATTAGCCAAACAGCAGCTCAATATGTCTGGTCATAACCAGGAGAAAAGTCATAACTTCAAAGCTTTCTGTTTATCCTGCTGATTGAAAAGGTTTTAATCTGATACTTGAATTATTTTTTCTTTAGTAAAAGATTCCGATGTTTCCTACAGCAGAGGCCAGCAGAATGTAAAAGAAAACCTTTCAGAGGTCTTGTTTATAAGTTATGAGATGTCAACCATAGTCCCTGTGGATGCTCCCTGGATCAAGAGAATATGGTCATGTCTGGCTTCAAAGAGATTAAATTTTTCAGTTTTATTTTATTTTCTGAAAACAGTATGTCATCATCATGACATCATGGCTTTTGACATCTTCCAGGCATCATCAAGTTGAGGACAAAATCTCAAAACTTTCATTGCCATTCTGCCTGCACACGTGTGCAGACCAGTGAAATCTTTCTCCTATTTTTTTTCTTACGTACACACACACATGCAAAGACACACAAGAGACTCTCTTAAACAGGAAATACAGGCAATGATGCAATCTTAGTGTAATGTCTCCGAGATGAAAAATTCTTATGGAGTGACAAACTTCAGTCACTCCGTCACAAAAAAATCATTACCCTTTTCTTAAACCAAATTTCAGTGTGTGGATGTGTGTTTTTTGATCAAACAAAAACCTGGAAACCTCATCACAGCCCAGAGAAACTAGTGCAATCTCTTCCTGCAGCAGAAATCAAGCCGACCCAGTCAGTTGCAAAATAAGTAAATTATTTTGTTTAATCAAATGCATCGACAGTTAAAATCAGCATCTATTACAGACCACCACAATCCTGCAAGGATAAGTGGGCATAGACAATGGAAGGATGGATGTTTTCCCTGGCAGGTTGACAGTAAGAACATTTGCAAATTTTAACATCAAAATGTTAATATTTTCTTAGCACATAGTGCCATTTTATAGCACAATCAAGTAACTATCTTACATGGAGTCATGAAAATGCTGTATTTGTCAAAAATTAAAAATAATTGACTTTGCATTTGATGCCTTGAAATTGGCTTCCGTATCTTTAAGAAGCTCCTTCTCTTTCCGACACTTTGCCTTCAGAACATCATCACATTTCTCCATAATGCAGTTTACAACTGTTCTTAGGAGCACTGTACCGAGAGGTAGTGCATATGATTAGCACATGGGTAGTTCTACCAGATGTTTGCTAATTGCTGCTGCCACTAGTCTGGAGGAACTGTGTGGGGAAGGAGCGCTTTGTGGGGCAATGAATTGTGTGGAAAGCATTTCTGGTTTCTGAAACAAACATGAAAGTATCAAAGAAACACTGGGTATGTTTTTGAAGAATGATTAACATTATATAAAACTCAAAAAAGTTGATTTTACATAACACCCCCCCTTTAAACCTTTGAGATTTTTGTAGAAAAAGGTGTGCGCTTTCTGGATCTCAGTAGTCCCCTACCATTTCTAGCATGTTAAAGAATGTACTTTAACAGGTGCACAGTGTCTGTGCCCTACTTTCCTCTATTCTTAGTGTCAGTTCATTACTTTCATTTTATTCATCCAAGCAGTACCCTGAAGACCAAAGAGTTAGCCTTGTTGTTCTGGAAAGTTTGAGTAACTTACTCTCAGCTAATCCAAATCCTTTCCTTGGGAATAACTATGGGAACCTGTCTGCACTGCTTAACTGCTCATGCTCACCTGGAGGATCACAGCCTTTGTTTTGACCACCATCTTATCCACCATGCTAGGCAAAGTCAGGAATTATAAGTTCCATGAGTCACTTCTCCCCTAGGACGAAGCAACACACAGAGTAACATTAACATTATGAGACTGAACTAAAAAGCTCACTGTGACTCTCTGCTCCTCTTTTGTTAAATGACCCTGCTATTACGATGCTTACCATAAAGCCTTAATTCATCTTGTTAAAATTAATAAGCCTCCATAAACATAATTTTGTCTTCTGTTGCTGCTTGACAATTATATCCGAATGAATTTTAATAAGTTGGCTATGAGCATCAGATAGTAGGTACAGGTGCAACTCCATAAATTTAAATATCATTGACACAAAAATGTATTTCAGTAATTCAAATTCAATTGGTGGCATTTGGATTCGTTACTCAAAGTTTTAAACATTTCTGTTTAATAAATATGGCATGTGGCAGATTAAAACCCCAAATTCAGTTAATAAGATTAAAATACGTACATCAGAATAATGAAAAAGTATTTTAACTGCAAAATGTTGGGCTTCTGGAAAGTGCCTAAGGCTTTGATACAAAGAAAATTCACATTGCTTTATACGGCTCTTCACTGTCTGCATTGCTGCTTTGGTGTATATCACCTTCATGGTCATTACTCCAAATATGTGTTTAAACCTAAACTTTACGAAGATGCAGATTTCGTCACTGGAGGGAAGCATGAGGTCAGTGTGTGCTGCATCTTCAAACACTCCTTCCAGCTGCAGTTTGAGAATATTTAATCAAACTCTAGAAAGTTTCTCAACGCTGTAGTTATCTTTGAGTACAAGCAAAGTTTGGGTGAACAAGTTTGGCACAGAAGAACTTGACAGAGATCTGTGAAGAGTCTCAGCCTGACAGTAAACCTGATGCGTAAGGTTTTCTTATGCTTTAGGCAAGGAGACTGTCATCTATGCTTTATGTCCAACATTAGTGTCTGATCTCAAGAATGCACATCTGGAAGAATGGACAAAAAACAAAACAATCCTAAAAAATCTTAAACCTTTGAGATATTACCAGAAGAGTTGAAGCTGTTAGAGCTGCAAAAGGTGAGCCAACATTACAACAAATGCTATAGATTAAGAATATACCATTTACCAGATAGATTAGGAATGGAATTTATATGTGTGGAAAGTCTGACAAGTGAATACTTTTGGCAATTTAGTTGCTGAATTTCAAGCAGTTTGGGTTCTAAATTACACACAGGTGGAAAGCTGAACTCCAGCAGCGAAGGTTCTTATTCACTCCATGAAACTCTGTCTCTCTAGTTTGGGAATATATTACCAGCTTTATAGATTCTGACTCTATCCAAAAATAATTCAAAAAGGTGGTTTTCTTCAGAACAATGGCAGGACAGGAAATATTCAAATGGCACAGGAGGGGAAGTTCTGGGTTTTTTGTTTGTGACCACAGTTCTGTGTGGGTTTTTAGATATTCTTTGTCCTTCTGTTCTTGTCTCTCTTTCACTAATTTATGACTGTAGTTGTATCCAAAGTTGCCTTTTTTTTTCAGTTTTTTCTTTCTGCAAACTATCTTTCTCACCAACTGTCCTTCTAGCATGTTTGCTATTTGATTTGATCCTATGGGTTCCCCTAATACTCAGCACAGTTGTGCATTAGGAGTGGCCTATTATTCAGTAAATGTCAGATACCTTTGGGAAGGCAAGATTAGAGTGCTGATAATCCTTCTGTCTTTGTCCCTACGCTTGTTTCTCTTCATCTTTCTCCTTCACTCCTCTGCCTCGCTCTTCATGTGACCCTGCGCCTGACTCGTCCTTCTTTCCCTGTTCCTTATACTCTAGTCTTATTACTTCGTTTCTCATCCGTCTTCCTAATCCCCTCAAGTGCTGGTTTTCCTAAACCATATTAGCTCAGGGATCATCTTTGACTTGTTGAATTAAAATGGAGCTGGGATCTAAGTAGCAATGCTGTCAAGCCGGAACCTTGAATCTGTGAAGGAATTGGGCTTTATAATCTACTGGAACATTTTGGGCACACCTACTCACAAATTCTCTTACAGGTTATTGCTGACCTAATTTTCAAAACACACAAATATAATGAGTAACGTTTCACATTTTAAGCAAGAATTTAGTTTTTTAATAAATCTGGGTTTTGAACAACAGTAACAATGCAGACATCTTTAGTAAACTGTTCAAATAAAACACATTGTTTTATGGCAAATTAGCTTTAAAACTAGCTACACTGACTAGCTTCTAGGTTGACATTCAATTATGAACTTACTTTCGTTTCTATAAAATGAGATAATCAATAGTTGTCTGGTGCAGATGAGAACCCGAGTGTTGATAACAATGCCAGAGAATCCCATTTCAAAAAATCTGAAGTCTCATTTTACACACAGAGGACTTAACCTGTACCTCCTGTACCATCTGAGAGTTATCTTAGTTCGAAGTGAGAGTTCAATGACTTATACATAAACAGATGGTTTATTGTTTTGTTTACATTATTAGAGTCTCACAATAGAAAACATTTAAATCCATGTAATCCAATAATGCATGTGCTCTGTGAGGTTGTAATTAACCAATGCCAGAATTGTTATAAATAAACATTAATTAGAAGCTTATAATTAACACACTGTTGTCTTGCTTTTGCAGTTTATTAGAACATTTAAGTATATAATTTGTCCCTGGTGATTCACAGACTGTTTATGTAAAAACTATATCGAAAAGGTGCACCTGAATGCAACAATCCATTCTATAGCCACTTGGTTTAGACTAAAACCATGTGTACATATAAAAAAAAAAGACCAACAGTATAATATTGATGCAAATGAATGAACCCTCTGATCTCATTTCTCTCTTGGCTATATTTATACTAACAGGCTCTACTTGAATGCATTGCTTTCCATTTGAAGTCTGCCCATCATTTCTGTTGCACCATCATAGGAATGCCCTTTTGGAGCACCCCATTACAGATATACCTGAAACAGATAAATGGATTATATTTATGACTATATATTGCTTTCTATTTCAACTAATGGTGTTGATACAAAAATGAGCAGTTAGATACACAGATGGTGCTTTACCAATATAAATAGACACTAAAATGTGACTGTCTCTGTGAGTGTTTACTTACCGCACTCTGAAAAAGAAAGCTTAATTACATTCAAAGATAAAACAGTCACTGACACTGCTGTTAAAATGACAGTCTGAGTCAGCAGTGTGTTCTTAACTCACTGAAATAACTGAAAAAAGACAGTTTTACAACAAATCTTCTACTGTAAGAATATATATTTTAGAAATAAAAAAAAACTTAGATCAAGGTTGTCTAGGTAAATAACATAACAGGAATGTGTGCTGAGCAACTTAAGGAGTTACCATGGAAAAGAAATTACATCTTATTACCGTATTTTTCGGACTATAAGTGGCAGTTTTTTTTCATAGTTTGGCCGGGGTGCGACTTATACTCCAGAGCGACTTATGTGTGAAATTAACACATTATTATATCATATCACATGTTATTTTCACACTAAACCGCAAGAAGGAGCTCTAGGCCTGTGTTATTCTACCTTCGGAGTTAGTGGAGTTGTTTACAAGCGACACAGAAGATGAAGATTTCATTGCATTTAGTGATTTGGACACGGACGGTTTGGTAAACTTGTTAGCATGTTAATTATGCTATAGTTATCTGAATAACTCTTAATATGTTATGTTAACATACCAGGCACGTCCTCAGTTCTTTGTTCAGGTGTCATGTAACGTTAGCAAACTGTACAATTATTCAGCCTGTTGTTGCCTCTATTCTATTTTTATTTTAAATTGCCTTTCAAGATGACATGTCTGTTCTTGGTGTTGGATTTTATCAAATAAATTTCCCTCAAAAATGCAACTTATACTCTGGTGCGCCTTATATATGTATTTTTCTTCTGTATTATGCATTTTATGGCTTGTGCGACTTATACTCCAGAGCGACTTATAGTCCGGAAAATACGGTTAAGAAAGTTTACAAAATATTATAAACAAAATAATATATTATTGTTTGTTATGAAAACTGGATATTTTTGTTATAACATTAATCCCTCTTCAAAACCCCATCCAGTGCTGCTTTGACTCATTCATGCCTTGAATCTCCCGTGGAAACCACTCCTCTAGACTAGTGGCAGCAGCTGTTAGCAAACACCTGGTAGAACTGCTAAGCTCTTAACGACTGTAAACAACATGGAGGACAGTTGTGATGATGTGCTGAAGGGGGAGAGTCGGAAAAGGGCAGGAGGTTATTAAAGAGACAGAGGCCAATTTCAAAGTGCCAGATAACATCAAATTTCTTTTGAGTTGCTTTTGATATATACAACATTTTCATAACAACTGAAGGTAATGTAGTTACTTGACTGTGTTATAAAATGGCACTGTCTGGAAAATGCACATACTGCCTTTTATAATCTGTTTTGTAATTATGAGGAACTATTGAATCCTCACTTCAATTTCATGTTTTCAAAACCATCTGTCAGCGCCATCATGCTCACAAAATGTTTGAAAAATCAATATAGCTTGGACATTTCACCCATGGTGATCAATGGACATCTAGCCATTAAGTCTGTCGAATTTATTCATGTGTTGACATTATCATCTTGGAGAAAAAAATGCAAAATGGTGTCTAAAATCGGTTTCTTTCTCCAGTGGTGCTTTTTAGTTTTCTGAATCTCTATGATCAATAGTTCATCGCTGTAAACAAAGCCTCAGATGATCAATAGCACATTAAATGTTCAACCACGCAATTATTTATGCAACAAAAACTAAGCCAAAATGAACTGTTCATTAAGATTAGCAATGTAAATTTGTAAAACAATTAAAAATCATATCAATAATATCTTCTATTTCCTGAGAAGGACATAGAGTTCGATGAAAAAAGCAGACTGAAAAAAATAAAATAAAACCAAAGATGAATACATTTTGAAAGAAATTTTTAAAAAGTTAGCCCATAGATTTAATCTAAGTTATTTTTTCACTCCACCAGCATTACTCCTTTCTTTTAAAGCTGATAATAAAATTAGGGTTGCATTTATACGATGACCAATAATACAAAAAAGTTGATATAAGTTTTAAGTCAATACCTACTTTCCTTACTGAGCAATATGCAGCAATGTGACGATAATTCGCTAAGATCACGGTTTACATAATGTGTGCAATATAAAGCAAATATGGCCTCATGCCATGGCTGAGTAATATTGGTGAAATCAGTATCTGCATCTGATTTGGAATTCAATTAAGAGAGATTTTCTGCTTTTTTTATGAATTTTACGAGCATTTCTATTTCTCTTTCAGATATTGTGAGAAACTAAGGCTGAAATAAATTTTATGAAACACAAGATCAATATTTATCCGGTCCTGACACCCAATACAAAGTTTCATTGTGCATAGAATGACATTTTTTCTAAGTGGAGTTTGTCTTTTTTGTTTTTGTCCCACTGGGTCTTTTTTTGGCATATCTGCTGAGTAATGTTCACGCAAGGACAAAGATTAAAAAAATGTATGAAGATCTTTGCTTGGACCTCAGAGTTATTCTGTTTGCCTTTATAGTTTTGCTCTTTTTTCAATACTATCTGATAAATCCCCTATGAAATTCACTACACTTGCACAAGCATTCATCTGCAATATGTGAGAATACAGCTCATCCCCAAGGCAGAAAAAAATCCCCCAGAAGTAATGAACAATAAATTAATTTACACAAACCGTTGCTTAGGCTAATGTAGGTCTGCTGAACTACATTCTCTATGGCCTGTGCCTCAACTCATTTAAGGCTCAGTGTATGAAGTCACATGTCTGGTCCCCATAAAATGCATTTACAGTTATAATAGGTCTAGATTTTTAACCTTGAATGTGGCAAGTGTCTGATAATGAAAGTTGACGAAGCTTTTGATTTTCTCATTTAGCTCCTCACAGCTGTTGTTGTTAAACTTTAACAGTGTTCATTAGGATGTTAAACTAGTAAAGTTTAAATTAGTAATTACTTCAAAGTTTGCATTACTTTTTGTCTTCATCTGCTTTACTGTGTTTTGACTGTAAAACAATCAAACCAAGGGGGGAAAAAACAAACATGAGCAAGTGTGTGATGCCTTATCATGCATCTGAGTTAAAGGAAAGCTAGAAATATGTCTATTAATCAAAGTAAATGTGTGTATGAATGTGTGACTTTTTGTAGCCATTTCTATTTGTGTGTGTAGAAGTTCATTGAGAGGTCAGATCCTCTCTGGCACCAATCTTTTTAATTCTCATTTAAATGCAGCCCTGATTATCACACTGATAATTACAGGCACACAGAAACACGGAGGAAGACGTGGATGTGGGGATGCACACGTGGGTGCACATATTTATCATTGGTGATACAACTGATAATGAGGTGAAAAGAAAAGAGAGAGGAGGCGCATTAATGCATCAGCCAATGACTTGATGGAAGATCAATTAGAAGCTTTAAGAGTGATGCGTCATCTCATCAATCTAGCAGCTGTTTAGCAATGAAAGTGCAATAACATCAATGTTTTAATTTTGTTTTCTCTGTGGGAAACAAAAATAGTTATAAAGCTTTGAAACACCACAAGATACCAGGAGTATAAACTGGAAAACATTAATTATTAGCCATTTATTTCACATCTTGCCACGAATCATTACAGTGCAACTGCTAAAGCATTTCTGCAAAGGAAATGTACATTTTTCTTCAATGAACATAATGCAACTATATGCTTTTCATAATCAGCCCATATTTACAGAAAACGTATTTGAAAACACAGAATAAGTTAATTGCCATAAACATTCAGTAAAAGTTTGTCATGTTTGTCCTTACGCTGCTTGCATATGTTATGGATTACATTTTGACCAGCTCACAATATGTTCAAAGAATATATAGTTGCACGCAGGATTGTCCACCTCCAATACGGGGAACTAACCACTACAAAACAAAAAGTCGACCCCTTGTTGTGGGATTTTGGATGAGGTGC
Source organism: Alfaro cultratus (assembly GCA_903066825.1). Taxonomy (NCBI): domain Eukaryota; kingdom Metazoa; phylum Chordata; class Actinopteri; order Cyprinodontiformes; family Poeciliidae; genus Alfaro; species Alfaro cultratus. The sequence continues at coordinate 40,467 of CAEFZX010000914.1, read as the reverse complement.
CATCTGCAAATAGCTAAATTCTTGAAACTACCAAAATGCTTATAATTACCAATTTTAACAGCTCAGACACAAAATATGACTTAATATGTATATATCTGTCTTAGCACCGCCACAGAAGGTAACATCCAAAGTCTTCCTTATCTGTGGACGTGCAATCAATAGGTGCAAAAGAAAATGAATGGTGCTCTTGGATTGGCTACTTTACAAAATGTCAGGCGAAAGCATGTCAAGTAATATTGTGTCTAGATACTTTGTTTTCTGCTTCCCAAGCTGCATTTTAAAAAATATTTCAGATAAGCGGAACAAAAAAAATAAAAAGCAAGAAGCCAGATTATTAATATATACTGAACTTCTACAAGAAGTGGCTTAAATCCACATAAACGTCCACTTTTAATGTCTGCTGTAGCATTTAATTATTCTACCTCTTCAAGACAAGCATCTTTATCACTTAGTAGAGCACTATTTTCCATTTTGGCCTTCTGTAATCAAAAACCACCTTCTGGCAGTGTTCCTAGGGAAACCTTGCATATTCCCAACAAATATTCTGAGAATTCTTCATGTCAGAATTCTCTCAGGATATTTGCTTTTAAATTAATTTGATGTCATCTAATGCATTTTAATAATACTAAATCATAATCTAAAGAAACTAAGCAAACAACGCTTGTCCTATATTAAGAAGGTCCTGAAATCAAATCATTTCCTCAGCTTTCTTGAGTGCCTGTCTGATTTCCCATATTCATTCAGCTGTTTGTGTTTCTTCAGGTGTTCACATGAGGTTGCTGCTGATCTGCCAGCCTGTCAGTGATTATATGTGAAGTCATATGCTCATATCTGACATTTGACAGAAGGGATACAAACATGAACATGCAGGAAAGATCCTCAGAGAAAGGATTGTTGCAGAGCTTAAAAAAGGTAGAAAGCATAATTCAAAAGGTTTCATTTGTGCAAATGAAAAATCTGACCAACAAATCCCTTTTTAAGAATTTGCTGCCCTTGATTGAGGCTTTTCTGTGCATTATTTGTTAGTCCTCACTTTTCCTTCCTGTGTTTTCTGAAAGTAATTCAGCTCCAGCCCAAAAATGTACACGATAACTAGGAATTTAAACCAAAGGAATTTGTAGAAGAAAAAAAGCTGCCATTGCTGCTCTGGTTGAAATTTTAGCATTTTATTATCACAATACTTCTGTATCTCATTACAGTCTTTCGAAATCAAGGTTAAGCACATGGAAAAAAACAAACAAAAAAAACAAAACATACTTTTCCATCTTATTTAATTCATCTGTTATCCATATTTGAGCTTGTTTTTAGCTGCCATTCTTTGCCTGTCACTGACTCTCTACTAAACAAGAATTCACTTAAAAAAACATGAGCCAGAACTTGCCTTTACAAATAAACAAGCTCCTTAATAGTCGGTAATGTTTTATTCCTCTCATAATGAAAAATAAGAGTTCAAATATTTGGCTCTAGCTGGAATTCTCTCACTAAGCTAAAGAGTGTTATTAATATGAAACACTGATTTGCAAAGAATTTCTGTTAATTTAAGAATGCAACATTTCAAACTTCTTGCATGCAAAACCATTATTTTATTTCAAATATGTCAGCAAGCTCTGAAGACTCCTTGTTTGATGCAAGTCACAGACCAGCATAGACACACTGTAGACACTGGGCATTTAAATTCATTACAGATATATGTAACACAAAGAGTTCTTGATTTGAAAAGAAGTGATGGACAACAGTAGTCGTGGTTGGATGAATGTGTGGACGGATGGCCAGATTATGGACCAACAAATTGATGCAATAAATTGAAAATAGCCATTGGATGCTTCAGTTCACTGATCCTGAAAACCACAAAAACAACAATTTGTTTTATCCGTCAGCCATGTCTTTATGCTTGACCCTCTTTTTCTCCCTCCAAACCATCTATATCCCCTCCATCCGTCCTGCCCACCTCATAAAATCAATCTTTCTTAATCTATCTGTATTTACCACTCTTTTCTGCAAAGTCTTTTTTCAACTCTCCTCTTGATCTCAATTCCAGAGGTTTGTTGGAGAAGTAGAAAACTTAGAATAATGTTCATTTCACCACCAGGACAAAAATCCATATATCTGTTAATTTCATGCTATTGATCCTTTAGATTGAATTGTCAATGGGAACTGTCATGCAAGTGGCATTGAGACAATTTACATGTAAATATGCAAAGAAAACTAGAAACTGAAGATGCACATACATCAGTGAGGCACAGCATAATTTTTCCTGCCAAAAACACTTGCTATTCTGTAAATTGTGAGGTTCTCCATGGATCTGTCTTGTTTATCCAGCACATTCAATAGATGGCCAGTTCTTGGAAATCTGGAGGCCAAACGTACACCTCAACCATAATGCTGTTTTATGGCAGGATGAACAATCTTGAAAGAGGTCAATGCCACTATGGAGTACTGTTTCCATGGGGATATATGGTCATCAACATGTCTTAGACAACTGTTACATATCAAAAGTAAGGTCCATAAGGATAGCAAACCATCACAACAACATGATTTATTGTAATCTGACAATAAAACAGAATACTGCTGAAACTGCTTTCAGATCTTCAGTAATCTGAACTACAGTAGCTTGTCTGTTGGATTGAAACTCAATTATGTGCCGTAATGATCTTTAGAAACTCTTTGCCGTGTCATTAGTTCACTACAGTTGGTTCCTTGCAGTGCTCACTGCAGACCAGGAAAATCCTATAAAAGCTGAAGCTTTGCTATGCTTTCTAATTTTTCTATCTTTGAACCAATCAACTGGGTGGAGTCAGTCTTACACTGAAAGATTTGTGTTTATTGGTCAGTGGACCTGTTGCATATAACTGTAGTGGAATTTCCCTGCCAATACATACTTCTCTATGATTCAAAAATTCAAGAAAGATGTTCACAAATTGTGACACTACATGTATCACTGCTTTGTGATATACAAACCATGAGACCAACAAGATCTCAGGTACATATGATCAATTCAATAGTTTTTTTAGTTGTTCAAGAAACCAGGAAATAAATCAAATTGCCTTTTTGATAACCAAGAATCTGCATTTAGACATCGGAAATACCATCATCATCAGCTCAACAAATCACCAAAATGTTAACCAAGACAAATGTGGTGCTAGCAGTCTCCTCTACTAAACTCTATTATGTGTCAGACTGTTTTTGATCATTTTTTTAAATTAATTTTGTACATAAATGAATAAAAGAAGCTGTCAGAGATAAACAGTCAAACTAACAATGGAAAATGAATGTTACATATCGGATATGACCTTTAATGGAATTTCTATTCATTTTTAAGAAGCAGAACAAAAAAGGATGTGGGTGATCCTTAAATGTATAAATATCTTATTATTCACTATGTGCAAATATCTAGTTTTCACTCTACTAGGTATGGCTCCACTTGTGAAGGTGTAAAAGAGAGAGATGTGCTGATGTTGCTGCTGCTCACTTTACATAAATTACTGAAATGTTTATCTTCTGGTAAATGATTTTACAACACATACTTTACTAAAGTTTCTGAGTGGACTCACCACTTGGCAGTTTTTAATGATCTAAAAACATTTGCTAGTAGTACCCTATTACCTCGACAATTCTTGCTTATCTCCAAAAGTGAACACCCCTGTTTGTGAAAAACTATCCTTGAAAGCAGATCAATAACAAATTTGGTGCAATCATGCAATGGCAATGTTTACAGGGGAATCTTAGAAGAATAAACTACAGTGTTTGACAGAACACAGTAGAATGAAGCTGTAATCATTACAAACACTTGATATCAGTCTTTGTTGAAAATCGCACCATATCTCTAGTTTTAGTCATTTTACCAACAAAAAATAAAAGCAGTAAGAATCAATAATTTTCTGTGGGATGCATATTAACGAAAAAAAGTTTTATGGAGAAAAGAGAGAGGAGGATAAAACAGTTTGTTGAAGGTTATTCAGAAAACTGGACCCTTTATTGTGCAATTCAAAAAAGCAATTATCCTTTCTCTGTTACTGATTAATAGACAAACTTAACATTACTGATTGCAATCACATAACCACACTCACTCTAAGCAGGGTAGAGCTACAAAAGTTGCAACTAAAACTTTAAAAATCAAGCACTGTGTTTATCTTGGTTTTGATATTGGAATGAGTTGGTGTTGAAGGAAAACCACCTAATGTCCCTAATATGCTCTACTGACAAGAAACAGTTTTATGGTAAGCTTGAAGTAACAGGAGAGACATTGAGGATATTATTGTTACTTTGAAATCTAAATTACTTACTTTTGAAATAAAAGTGCTCAAGATTAAGGCTTTTTCAGTAATCAGATTTCTTCTTCAAGGTAAATGTAGCAACAATGATCAGCACAAAGAGATTCCAAACATGGTGGCAGAAGAAGGATGATTTGGTATTTTTGTCCATGAATGTCTGTAAAAAAAATGTACTCGAGAGTCAAAGATCTGTCCAACCATTAAAATTTGACCCAAATTGTGTCGGTTAAAGGGACGATAATCCCAACACAGAAACAGATGTACAAGAGAATGCCTTTAAAAGAAAAAAGATCAATGTGTTGTGATGTCCAAGTTAAAGTTCAGACCACTGAGCAGCGAATAACTAAGCAGTGAATAGAATAACTTCAATGTAGAATACACCAGATTCTTTCCACAACAATGTCAGAGTTTTCCAAAAATGATAAAGAACGTATGTTCAAGTTACTGCAGCTAATTTCTGTTCTTTTTCCCCATGTCTGTAAACAGATACTGAGCCAAAGCACTGCAACTTTAACACGCCGTTTTATCACAGGGTAAATAAAAGCTTATGATAATTAATACTTTTTAATAATTAAAGTTTTAAAACACTGTTACAGTTGAAATAAAACAATTGAAAACAAAATAATCACATGTAAATCATGACATTAAAGTGGGATAGTGTGTCAATTCTAGCTTTCCTGAAGATGTAGAAAAACTAGTTAAAAATTATAGTCTAGCAAGTCCCTCAGGACACATAAATATTCCTGCAACTTTGTCCAAACAATCAGTAGTCATTGGGTCCTACAAACACCTGCCATGCAGTCGGAGTGTAAAAATAATTTATTCTGGCTGTGAGGGAGATGCAGGCACCCCATCACAAAGCACAGAGCAGGTACACAGTTCCAATGTAAATATTTCCAAAATGCGTGCATACCCTCAGCTTATCTGCCAAAAATGCATTCTCTGTGGCTTTCTGATGAATTAATTAGCCTTGTTAAGCAGGTTTTCTCTCCAAGGCAATCACTATCATGAAGGTATGCCCACAAGTGTTACTGATAAGGGCCTGGTGTGTGCAGGCAACTTAGCTAGCACAAACCAAATAGACAGCAAAGGATAGTGATTGTGAAGAATTCAGATTGTGATGGATTGATTTTGTTTGGGGTTCTATTCACACAATTTGCATTATTCCTTCACAATCTCGTATTTTCAGATACCTTTTAATTTACATGGACTACATAACACTGAGCCCCAAAGGCACAGACATAAATAATGTGCACAACTGAATACTGATTCAAAACATGAGTTAGAACTAAAAGATAATATAGGTAAATTAAAATCTAGTTTCTCAACATCAATTAAAAAGTTGTCTCAAAACAGAAATATCAGGAAACAGCAGTCTTTCATGATTCATGACCATCAATCCAAAGTGGCATGGAGGTGATCAGCCTGTGGGTCTGCTGAGGTGGGAAGGAGGCCCAGGTTGTTTTCAGCAGCAGCCTATTGCTTTTCTGCATTGCTCAGTCTCTTCGTACTTTGTTTTGACAATACTCCATAGATTGTCTATAGGGCTCAGAGAGTTTGCTGGCAAGCCAGACAGAAGTATCATGGTCATTGAACAGATTGTTGGTGTTTTTGGCAGCATGGATAGCTGCCAGGTCCTGCTGGGAGAGGAAATCAGCATCTTCATAAAACTTAAAAAAATTAACTGATCTGAAATTTGATGGTGCCCAGCTGTGTTGAGTTTGGACTTGATAAAAAAATAAGCAGTGATCCTTTCCAAGCTGATAACATGGCTGTCTTCTGCTGTTGAACTGCTTTCAAGACAGCAAATCTTCCTCATGATTCTAAAGGTCATGATAGAACATTTGATTTCTGTATTAAAAATCTTTTTCCAATGTTCTGTCACTCAGGCTGGTATGTAATCTATGCGATATGAGTTTAACTTTTTGAATAAAATGACCAAAATTGTCAAAGATATTCAAATTTATTGAGCTGCACTTGCAAATAAGTGTTAGCTGAATGTTTTAATGCTGATGTTCCAGCCATCTGCCCCACAGGCCTTGATCTATCCATTAACTTAAAGAAAAATAGACCATCTAGTACATTTTGCTTATTTGACTTAGCCATTCAAAGATACGGAAATTCTGCACTGAGCTAATCGGCCTTTTGGCTTTTACTCGTACGTCAATCTACAAGAAAGTAGCTGTTTTCTTAAAAAATAAAAAATAAATCCTTTCTAAAGAGGTCTGAGAGGTCAGGCGCAAAAGGCTATATTGCTATTTTCCCATTTCTTCTCTTTGCCATCTCTGCTGGGTGATTACATGGTCTACATGGAACATTGCAATATATACTGTAGTTCTGCTTTACACACACCACACGACCACAGATGCAGCCAGTCTGCAGGTAAATAATTGAGGAAACATCAGAGCATAGAGTCAGTTCAGATCAATAACTAATCAGAGGATGACCTTCATACATACATAAATGTATATGTGTAATCTTCGTCCAGCTGCAGTTGCTTCGCGGCATGTTCTCCAGCTTATGTATTACTTGTCATATCAAATATTTAGTGAAAGACATTAATGCTTACCTAATCACCCCCCTCTTAACTCCAATAAAAGTATAGCTCTTGCCACTCTTCCATTATGTACAGTTGCTGTAAAATATTACTGTAATCGATATATTGCTACACGATTACTTTTGAGTAATAAAGAGGAGTACTTTAGGAGAATCAGACTGTTAGCTAAAGGAGCAGTAGTTCCAATTTGAATGACAGCAAATCACTTCTATGACGCTAAAGCTCATGACTATATAATACAGTTTGATACTAAAAGTATTTACATTTTCTTAACATTATGTGTGGTCTTCATCTTTCAACACTGTTCACACGTAAATAAAATGGTTCATTGTTTGTGCAGTTTGGGAGAATTAAATACTACATCAAAAGGTAACCACTGATAAAAATCAGAAGTGTATGATCTCACTGGTTTTTGGTGAAATAGTTCAAAAATCAAAATATGGTTCAGACTTTTCATGAATTTTACAACCAACCTCGCTACTTGAAAGTGTCTATTTACCATCCTCGGGTGTTCATTGGCCTGCTCACTTATTGCTAAATGAGAACAAATTTAATTCCTCTCCATTGTTGCATCATACAATTCCTTCGCTACAACCAGCTGAGCTGTTGCTGCTTGAAGTTCTCGCTCCAATGCTGACCTGAGGTGCTTTGAAGTCACTTCTCTTAACTATAAAACTAGGTGCACAAGCTCCAAAAATATCTTAAATATGCTTGTAGGAGCTATTTCTCCATTTTTTGGTTAAATCTTATAATTTAGATTATTTAGTTCATTTTTATTTGCTTATTTTCTAGTTGATTTATAATTAGAATTTTTGTTTAATTTGTTATTTTAAATAGGTTCTTTGGTTAGTAATTCACTTAATTAGCTAATTGATTTCAGTTTGAGACGTGGGTGTGTCACAGTATAAATAGGTGGGTTTTAGGTAGATCATCATGCATGTGGGTGGTCATAAGGTTTTTTACCAGTCTTGTCAGTCATCAGTGAGTTCTAGTTTTTCCAATTAGTCAGAGAACAGATGCAGGAAAAGGCAGAATCCTGTGATGCCTGTACGTTGCTTGCCTGAACTGGAATAAAACAAAGAAAGAACTGCAATTTGACTTTTTTTGACCTTTTGTTGCTTTGGAACTGCGTAAACCAAAATCCACAGTGCATCAGGTGATTATTTGAGTTGGATTCACTTTTTTGTTTTGATCACTTTTGAGTCTTGAGTTTTTTTGATTTTTGGAATTTGAGTTAAAGACAAATAGTCACTACAATGCTCATTGAATCTGTGGTGTTCAAATGTCTGTTCATGAAAACTAAAGCTTCCCAATTTTTTCCTTTGATTAATAATATTCTCCCCAAATGTCAGTGGAAATCTAGTGGACTGTTTCAGCCACAAAGGGTAAATTGTGGCATTTTGATGGTCACCAAACAGCCCACCCCTAAATATCACAATATTTCTTAGCTTTTTTATTTTAAATTTTCTCTTTTCAGTGCAACCAAAACAGCACACAACCTTATACATTTTTTTTGATAATGAAGGGAATCTGTGTCCCAATTTTGAATTTATTACAATTTTTCTTTAATCCACAAATTTATACATTTAAGCTCGAATATATTTACATGCAAAATCAGTTATGTCCAAGCTTTGGCAATAATTTGCAGGTAATTCTTAGTTTACAATATACCAGAAAACTGGCAGTAAAGCAAACCCGCAACCTGATGCTGCTACCACTATGCATGACAGATATTATAGGGTTCTTAAGCGTGAAATAACGCAAGCTAACATTAAGCGCTTAAAAGCACATGACCGCTAGGCTTAAAAAAAAACAACAAAAAAACTGCAATCAGCTCAAGCAAATCAAATTAGCTAAATCAATTCTTCAACAAGAGTGGTCAAATGTTCAATCAGAATTATCCCAAGACCTTGTTGGTGGATGCAAAATTAATGTCTAGATTCAACAATCTAAGGCATGTTTAAAATATTAAGCATTTAAATATTTGACCCTTCAGGTATAATGTTGATCTAGTGTAAATTATAGAAAATGAATAAATTACATTCAAGGAAGGTGTGAAAGCTTTAGCATACAGTTCACAATGTGGTTCAGGAAGCTACAACTGCTACATGTAACATTGATTTTAGACACCCTCTCACATTTATGTTTTGTAAAATGAGCAGCTTAATAATGTTTATGCTACCATAAACATTATTAAGCAAAGAGGGTGTTCTGCTAGACATTTCTGACAGAGAAGTCAGAATTTTCAGACTACAACTGGAATGTAGTATTTATCCCAGGTACTGCCGATTAGCTCAAGAATGTTGCTTTGTGTAATTCTAATTAAGAGGATGGTCTCAAAAGAAATAGATTATAAAAAAAAGAAAGTGTCTTATTTATTTGTTAACCACAAACCTTTTAGAGTGTACAATATTAATGCTTTATGTTACCTTTTTGTCATAAACCTTGTTTGCTTTTCTCACAAGTATTGACTTCAGCACAGCACCACCCTTCACCCAGATGAAGACAACCAATGTATAGAGTATCAAACAGGATACATCAACTCTTTCAAAGCTTTACTGCATTTAGCAACATAATTAGTCTGAACATCAGAATGTACACTGATTTTAACTTAATATTGATCAAAAATACAATTACAAGCTAAAACTATACAGAATATGACATGGCATTATTCCAACTTTAATCTTTGAATTCCAACACTTCATGAATAAAGAATAGTTTCTCTATCTGCAGTTTCGGCTGGACCCGCTTTACTCTAAGGCTCTAAGCCACTTTATGTATCACCAAGCAACATGCACTGAATAATATACAAACAAAAGCTAAACAAAATCCCTAAAACCCGGAGTAAGATATCATGGTGTTTTAAAGCACCTTACCCGGCAAGATTTTCCCAGCGTGGGTTAGCATCCTGCCAATCTAAACCTACAAAGCTGAAGTTGGTTTCCAATTCGGGAAATGGCTAAAGGGCGATTCCACCTAATTTTTCACTACCTTCCGCATCTTTAATCGACTCTAGTTTAAAAACTACAACACCTAGACACTTCAAACTGGATTATTCTGCTCCAATAGCAGAATATTTATAATCATGTTTGGGATTTGTGAAACCTTTTTCTGATTTGTGAAACTTCAATAAAGGTTGATTTCACCACTTTTTTTTTTATCTTGGTCACACAAGAACTGCTCTAATTCCAAAGCTACAACACCTAGACACTTCAAACCTGGAAAAATTAGGTGGAATCGCCCTTTAGCCATTTCCCGAATCGGAAGCTAGAATTAGAAACCAACTTCAGCTTCGTTCTAAACCTCAACTGCTAAAACGTACAACAATTAGCAGAAAGGTGCATAGAAACCGCAACACTGTGCCACTTAATGATCGAATAAGAGGTCAACGTCTTACAGTGTAGTTTTGATGTGTTTTTAACCACATACTGACATGGAGAACGGTAAAACAGGATTCAGCAATGATGACCACTGCGCTACCTTTAGGATCCAGATTGCGTCTGAGGCAAACAGGAAGTCACGAAACATCCCCCCGAACAAATGGTCCACTTCGCCTCTACTGCTCCCGTCTCAGCCTCAGGAAAGCACTAAATGCAGGGAGATTAACATGCTAAAATGCAAACTAAATATGATTTGTTCATTTTGCTATTAAAAAATAGAACTGTATGGAAAATATTTCAAAATTACAAAACAACCAAAATAACGTGGTGACATTTCTAGGTGCACCACACAGAATCAGCTCTGCATCTAAAGCAGGCTGAAGAGATTCAAATTTCTGTGCAATTTAATGTAAACAATAAATTACAGAATCATCTGCATAAAAATGATAGAAGTCATTTCACCAGTTTACAAAGAGGTCAAAAATGTGAGTTGTGAGTAAAATGTGCCCTAAGTTTGAACTTTGAGGTACAACCTTTTGTGACCTCACAAAGGTCATCTGCTCACATTGTTGTCAAGTAATCTGCAAACCAACAGGCAGCTTGTTTACAGATGCCAAACTTGAAAAGAATATCCAACAAGAGATTGTGATTGACACGATCATGTGGCTTTTATAAGGCAATAAACAGCAGTAAACACTTTCTATTGTGTCTGTTGATTTGTGCTCAACAGGTTAATGGGCCTCATACCTTTTTCCTCTGCAGGGTGTGGCTGTCAGGTGTGGTTCCAGCTGAAGCTCATCAGCAGCAATCAGGAGCAGATTCCAGACGGTCTTCTCACCGCATGGGGTAAAATAGCCCCCCATAAACTGCTGTTTACTGTATTACCTTCCTAGAGCTTACCATTTGTCCTCCTCAGTCTATTCTTTCATCATTACTCATTCCTGAATTCTTTCCATCCTCCTACTTTGTGTGTTCAATGCTAAGTTGAGGCAGAATTTGGGGAGTGGGCAAAATGGCTATTTTGATTGCTTCAGAATAAAAGTGGTTAATCTTGAGGTTTTGCATTTCAAATTTGCGAGTCTTTCACTTCTGGGTATGCGGAGCAGAAGAAAACCAAATCTACATAGAAACCTCACATGTTGAAAAAAATAAAACACAATCCAGCCATCACTGTCTTATTGTTTTGGCTATAATTAGTAAGAAACCCAAACATGCAGAATATATATTTTTATTTTCTAACTAAAATATAAGAAATTATATCATTTTTTTCCACATTTACCACTTTTGATGCAGCCTTCACTTATAATTAGTGTTTTTCCCAACAACCCCTGAAGGCATAACAGCCGATGAGACACAGGGTGTCATTAAAGTGCTGCACTTTGATTTTTAGCAAATCTGTAACCTGCTGCCTTCATGTCATATGGACAACCTCAATGAGACTATTAGATTTTTAACATCTGGTCACATTTGCCTTGAGGTGCAGTTTATATTTATCCACATATCTATTTTTTCACTACAGATTTGTTTTTGTTGCATCTCTGGGTTCATTTCTTTAATTTTTTTTGTCATACTTGATTGTGCTTACTGTGAAAATGTGCTTACTGTTCTCACAGTAAGCACATTACTGTCACTCTGGGTTTATGTGTCCTAAAACACATCAAAGTAAGACTGACAAGGTGAGCGAGACGGATCACTAACAAGGTTGCTTTCTGGTTTTAATTTCCTGAATAAACAAACTCTAAATTCAAAACTCTTTCAAACACAAATAAACAATCAGGAAAGTCATTTCTGTTTTCAATGTTATGTTGGAAATAAAGTTATAAAACCCTTCTATGTTGAGTTTATCTTTACTAGAGTTTATCTAATTATCCTTGTTGAATATTCAAATGTTTTTAACATCAGCTGTCACATCATCGGATCATAGGATCCATCCATCCATCCATCCATCCATCCATCCATCCATATATTATCCTGAACAGCTTACAACTGGACTTTCCTATACTGTTTATATTTCTGATGGAAAAGACCAATGAGGCACCTTCAGAAGTCTGGGAATTATTACCAACTGTCTCCTTAAGTACATCCACACATATTGCATGTCAAAGGCTGTAAAACAATGTGGCTGTTAAATCCTCCAACTTTATCAAGTAGGTTTCTGTCAGTATACGCAATCCGTTTTAATGCAGCCCATATCATACATCAAAGATGCGCTGAATGGACTCAGCACACTCTAGACATATGGAATATATATTTGTTTGGCTCTGTGGGTCACAAAAGCTAAATTGGCTCTGTATGCAAATGAGCCGTAGATCTAATGTGATGGAAATGAACCTTGCATTCTCGTTTCTGAGTGCGCATACATTAGACACCGCAAATAAACTCATCTCTGCTTGAAAACTTGACATGTTTTCATGCACTTTTCTCTTCAGGTTGAGACAAAATGGCCAAAACTGTAAAGCGTACGTTTATGTTTTGCTACTAGGTTGTTTTTGAAGTCTGAAAAAAATTGCAGAATTATCCTTTACTGGAAGTGTTTGTGCTCTGCTGCTGTTTTATTATATGTGGACAAGTGAGTGTGTGCAACTTCAAAACAAAGTGTGCAGTTCAATGGATGAAGGCAGTTTTGTGCTACTATTGTGCAAGTAAGAGTATGAATTATTTACTAGTAATATCTTATGAGAATCACATCATACAGACTGCACAAGACAAAGACCCCCTGACTCCATCACTGACTGTAATCATAGCCTTCGGTCAAACAGTGGGAGAGAGCCCAGGAGAGTGAAATAAAAGTGTCAAATGAAAGTAAAGGGATGAAGGAGCGAAAAGCAAGCATTTATTGATGAATCATTTCATTTTTATTACCTGTTTCCACCTGTATTTTCTTTTTTATTTATTTATTTTTTTTACGAATGTTATCTCAGTGTTAAAAAAGCTAAGATTTGGGTTTTTTCTTTTCCCGAAGTGCCTGATTGACCAGTTGTCCGCTACAACGTAAAAATCATCTCTGTATCACTTTGTCAGAAGAAGAAACATCATCTCTCAGTCTGTGCTGCAATCTGTCATCATCTTTCATGTCAAATGACAATCAGCCCAAGAGATGAATGATGAGTGCCTCACAGGTCACATCATCCCTTATCACTAGATGATGACAAACTGGACTCATAGTAGCCACCTATCTACCTGACTGGCACCCTCACTCCTGCAATCAATCAGTTAGGCTAATGTCTATTGATCAGAACGGCATCATGGCCAATATTTTGGATAATACCCTGCTTTTGTTTTCCATCATAAGAGCTTTTTAAAGTGGCATTTTGGGATCTTTTGACACGTGACGCACCTCTGCTCACATTCTCTCATTTTGCCGTGTACATCTCATCTCCTCTTATTTATTCATCTGGACCCTGCTAAATGGTTCGAGGACAACATCATCACTCACTGTCCCTCAGTGGCTCTCACGAAAAAATAGTAGCCCCCCCTACCTGTGATTGATATCTTGTATTGGCCCCCTCCTTCACTCCTGCATGCAGTCAAGCATGTAGCCAGTTTTCATCACTCACATCAGCGGTGATGAACTACTGGAGGATGGAGGCAACCGCAGACTTTGATGTTTGGGTTAAAGTTGCATTTGCGGGATCCACATGATGAAATGATCAGGCTTTCAGTACAACTGATCAGTGTAATTCCATCTAAAGTGACTCTCGTTTCTTGTAAACACAAATAGATCACTTACAGGAACACCATTAATTCATTCTTTATAGCTTTGTGTTCTTTGCTGTGTTTTGTTTATCCCTTGGTTTTGCATTACAAGTATTTAGAGCTGTTGATAGGCTACTTGTTATCATGTGGGCTACTTGCACCTAGTTTATGGTTCCCTTCAGTTCCTGTCCATGTTTTCCCCTAACTGCTTTTCTTTCCCTTAAATAGTCACAATTGCTATTTTTGTCATTCATACACTTTCAAAGTAATCAAAAGTCTGTCTTTTTCAGTAGTTTATAGTTAAAGCTTTTCCCAAATAATAGCTATAGTTATCCTATTAGAGGTTGCTAGTGGACATATTGACTGCTTTTCACTTCTGTATTTTCTCCTGTTGTTCCCCATTTATGCATGATTTGCAGCTGTTGGTACATTTAACTTTATTTTCTCCATATTTCCTTTAAAAAGAAGCTACATCTACCAAATTGTCTTTGTTTTGGATCTATCCATTGTTTCCCTTAACTTCATACACCCTTTTCTTTTCTCCATAGAAAGTACTCCTGGTTCAGAGCTTCTATTTTAGATCTTCCGTGACTGTGGTCAGAAAAGATGCACAGAGTTGAGTAATTTTTTTTCCTCCAATCACCAACTGGTACTGATGATATTCAGGTATATGCATTTGCATATACCTGAATTTTGTTTGACAGCTGCAACTATAAGAGTCAAATTATTACATTGATCCCAACTATGCATGTTTGAGCATTAAAAACTAAGCTTTTTATAAGCTCACCTAGTTCCTCATCTTTCATCTTCTTGGAAAAATCAGTTTCTAAATTACAACTAGTCAGCTTGACACCTAAAAAGTGTTTGCAGAGCAAAGAATCAACTTATCTAGAAGTCAACTAGCTGGTGCAACCACTAATGTGTGCTCCTTTTTTCTTTCAAATTACAATAAATCATGGAACGATGTGTCAATGCTTTCATTTCTTGCTTCTCCCTGTCCTTTAACCTACAATTGGTTGCAGGAAACATGTTGGATCTGGATGTTTTCTGGCTATTTCCTCTCCGCTATTGCCACATATTTATTCAGGAGGAGGACTGGTGAAAAGTTAACCATCTGATGAAGGCTTTTGAGATTCTTTAGATAATTTTTTTTATCAACTGACATGTATTCCTCAAACTGACATCACCACACCCTGATCAGTATCATCCGTTTGACATTGGGAAAAAGTACTGAGGAGAGATTATCCGTCTTATCCTCTCAATCTTTTTTTTGATTCTGCCTAATTGGGTGTTAATTTGGCCAAATCAAGACTCTAATTTAAGGAAACCTTAATTAACTAATTCAGATTATGATTAAAGATATGCTGGAGCTCTACCGAGAATGATTCAATTTCAAACAAAACTCAAGCAAGAACAACAAAGCTTGGCTTTTAATAAAATAATAAAAGAAAAAGATAAATATCAGAAGGATTTAATGAATTTGAGAAAAAAAACCCATCATCCATCCAAGGAACTAGTCATAGTAATTAATTAGCAGTTTGCTTTTAAATACCAACCATTTTTAGGTTTAGACCCAGTAGGTTAACTCAATATTGCTCTCACTGCTAAATATTTGACTCTGTCCCAGACTCTTCACCTGATAATTATTCTGCCTGTCATAATATGCAGCAAAGAGTTGAGCAGAAGATTAGAACCAGCAACCGTTTCTTCTCAGCTGAATGGCTTTGGGGGGGAAGGTGCAGATTCACATCGAGTCTGTGGCTGTGCTCATCAGGGTGGCCTTGGCTTCATTCCTATTGTATATCACCTATGGAATATAATGTCAAGTCTAAGGCCAGAGGTATACTAATCCCTTTAGGGAGAGTGTGTGGAAGTACTAGTGTGCGTGTGTAGTGGTGTGTCCTGATGCATTCAGGTGTGTGTGTTTAATGTCAGGAGCATTCCATGTCATAATCCCCACAGGAGAAATGCTGTGTGTGTGACTGCTGAAGTGTGTGTGGGTGTGTTGAAGAGGGGAACAGAAGTTCTTAATAGTGTCAAGCTCAGTCCTCATAGGACATCCTCTAAGAGCCTGAAGTGCTCAGAGTAAATAAATTGAGCGCCCTCTCTTGTTTAAAAAAATACACTCATTAAAAACATTACTTCTGATGACATACTGTAGGACCATTACCACTGAAATACCTTCAGTTATTCAATTTTAAGATTAGATTTTTTTGAGTTATGCTTATTTGATTTGTTCACAGAGCCTGCAAAATACACCCCTAAAACTTTTATGATGCTTTGTGATGTTTGTACACAAACATCAATTTGTTTAATGGGATTTTGCATGATGCAACAACAACAGAGTGGGGGATAATTGTGAACGAGAAGAAAAATGCTTTTACAAAAATGCAGAACTAAAAAGAGTGACATGCATTTGAAATCTACTCTCTTTATTACAATAACCCAGAATATAATCCTCATTAGCATATAGATTCTGTGTATAATTTACTCACAGTTTAATTGCAACTATTCTGTGAACATGGAAAAATCTGCTGACAGGATTTCATAAATTGTCCAGTCCACAAATCCAACCTTTTGTGAACGGGTGGTGAGAGGAAACCCATATGAGGTTCTGTTTGCAGCATCACAAGCCATGAAAAGCACCAAATATATGGTATAAATCTCATCCCCACTGAACTCGCGGTTCGCATTGCAAAGGATAGTGGTTGCAGCAGCATGCCTTAGGGATGCTTTTCTTTAGAGAGGACAGGGAAGCTGTCCAAATTTGGTGGGAAGACGGATGGAGTTAAATAAGGGGAAAACATGAAACTGCAAGAATGCCAAGGTCCACCTAGCAGCAGGACAACAACCCAAAACACGCAAACAGAGCTACAGTGGAATGGTTTAACTCAAAGCAGATGTATCAGAATGGACCAGTCAAAGTCCACAACTAAATCCTGTGTTTAGACTTAAAATTTTATGTTGATTCCAAACTCACTAAGCTAGAGCTCTTTTGCAGTCTGTCAACGTGCAAAGCTGGTAGAGGTATTCCCCAGAAGATTTGCAGTTCAGCTGTAGCTGAAGGTGGTTCAGTAAAATAATTGAGGATGACCCAATGCAATTGCATTAGAAAAGTATCCTGTTTTTTTTTTTTTCTTAAGATGGGAAACCATTTGTAATTTCCCTCAAATTCACTGCACAATAATTAATGTTATTGTATCAAAAAATATCCAAAGTGGGTTGAATTTTTGGGTTGTGACCGAGTTCAAGAGTTATGAATATATTTTAAATAATATAGTAATATAATTTAAATAAGGTCTACCAACTTCATTAGAATGTCATGAAAAGTTTTACGTTAGTAATAAGTGACATATCTCTTTATCATTGCGTTTGGATCATTGTGTTTTTTGAATTACAAATGCAGGATCCAAGTTTTAAAAAATTAAGTATTAGTTAAGGACCTGTAAAACATTGATTTATTTTTTTGTGTGCTTGTGTATGTGTTTAAAAGTTTTCAATGATTTCTCAAGTGTTTTAAGAGGCACTGTTTGTTACCACTTTACTTGGAGAGCCAGTGTTGCATGTTTCTGATGTTTTTAGGGTAACCTATGCACACCTGCATCATTTTTGCTCAAGTGCTGCCTAAGTGGCCACTAAAACATTAGACAATTATTTCTTCAGTTTTGTTTTCTACACGTTCAGAATTTAAATAAGCCCCTCCTTGATTCAGGTTCCCCCTGCTGTGACCCAAACACAATGGATTTTCTTATTTGAATTACAAATTTAATGTGCCATGAGTTTTTCTCCTGCCAGAGTTCTTCCCTTCCGTGCTGCAAGGAAGGGAAACATTTTTGTTCTGGGTGAAGTGTAATGCAATTTGAAGACGCCTGTACTTCTTCCGTGCTGTATCCCCAGCGAGAGGATTATTCATAACAACTGATAGAAATATCAACAAGTAAATCTGTCTACAGCATTTGTGGGAAAAAAAGACAAGGTGGACCCACATTCTCAGTCATTTGCCAAATAATAAAACTTGACAGCCAATTAAAATACACCAGGATAGCATCTACTCCTGAAGAGAGCTCAAAGATAGACATCTTCAAAGCACTTTCCTTTGTCATTAGATTTTTTTATAGTGCTAAGCAGAGATGAAAGTGAAGTCATGTTGCTTTTACTTGAATGTGTTTGACAGGTTCAACTACCTCTTTTAGAGAGCCAGCCATACGATGTGACACCTGTCTTCAAAAGACACCTAGCCTTGGTTTTTTATCCAGCTATTAAATGTTCATGTGTATGATAAAAGACTTGAAAGGGTGTCGTCATTGACAATTGCGGTATTGTATCAAATGGATGGTGATGAATACAACATTATAATTTCCGTGCTCTCAAAAGGAGACAAAGTGGTAGACCAATGTCCATTTTAGCATTTTTTTCTTGAAAATGCATTTTAGCCTAATTAAAACTAAAGTATCATTTCTGTAATTGTTCACTTTTTAAAGAATGTAGTTTGTGAGAAATGTTTATCTTGTTTCTATAAAAAATGTTTGTGTAAAGTAGCTACAGACAATCAGGCGAATATCACTTCTGAATTAGATGATGTGCTAATGCCAGCCATTAGTGTGTCAAATAGCATTGTGTCGAGGCATTTTAGCTTCCCACACTGTGCTTTTTTACATACAAAAACATTTGCTTATTTATTATGTTCCACAGGAAAAAAAAATCAGAAATACGTCAATCTGTGAAGTCAGAAGTGTGAACAGGCAGAGCTTCACTGTAATAACATTCTAGATTACAACCAACATTGAAAATATTTTCAAAGCCTCAAGACAAACTCACAATTTAAAAATAAAAAAACCCAATATATTTTAATTTGCATCCCATTCATTTTTATAGTGGAGTATAACAAACCAGTTTGACTGCAATTTAAAGACTGAAAATTAATTTCTGTGTAGGGTGTCCATAAGGTAGAACTGTAATGCATTTTTTTTATTTATTGGTCTTACTTCGGTCTATTTATGCAGCAGACATATGTTTCTGTTGGCAGTTTAATTACTTTCCCTCATGGAGTTTGTTGGTAACAGATGCGGTCTGCAGGAGGAGGCAAAATAACAGTGGTAGAGATGCAGTTTGACTTGAGTAATACAAGATAAATCAAGCAGCAAGTGTTATTTCTGCTTTCATGCTGTACACAGAAGGCAGTCGTTGGACAGGTATCAACCTGTTAGGGCGGAAATTTGCTCGAGCTCAGGGAGTTTAGGTCGAGAACTTGGCTAGAGAAAGAACGTATGTCTTTTCACTTCAAACGTGAACAGAGACATTTTCAGAACACTTTGCTGTATGAGAGTCAACCGTTAAACAACTGATATTTCTGTTTCGTTCTTACGTGATAAGTAACTTTTTCTGTCCAAAACTGATACGGGAAACTGATAGACTCCCACTGATGCCCTCTGAGAGCTATGCTGCGACACATCATTATCCAGGCTACCTGCTGGTGGAACAGATGGGAACGGGTTACCTTGTGCACCCCTACTGACAGCTCGAATATTGGAAGCAGACATTTATCAATGACAACCATGAAGAACTCTGCATGACACTTGCAATGCTCAAACACTTCCTTCCATATGTGGCTCCTCAAAGTGTGTGTTCCTATCACTATTTATTAGTGAAAGGGGAGTTAGAGTGATAAATAAATGAAATGCTTACAGGCTGAAGGGAGGGACATTTGGACAACTCTGGGACTTTCTTCACACAGTTCTGTCAAGACTGTAACTGTGCTGACAAATGCTAAGAGTAGAAGGTTCTTTACACATGTTATCACAGGAGGAACAATGTTGATTGAACAAGCAGCTTTACTCATAAATAACCCATACTTCTACAGGCAGGTGGAAAACATGCTTCACAGCCTGAGGGCAACCGTGTATACAAAAAAAGTTTACTTTACAACAGACTTCAGTTTAGTCACACTGGGTGCTTTGATTTAGAAGTCTTTCTTTTGAACTGTGAGTCTACAACATTCAGCAGCCATCAAAATACGAGTGAATTTTGTGATTTTTATTAGGATGCACCTGTCTTCTGACGAATTGAAAATTCTAGAAAAGTTATTTTGTGGTATTTCTATTTTAGAAAGTAAAACTCAAATACAAACTCAAATTAGTTACACACAGAGTATTTTGAGTACTGTATTTTCCTGACTATATGTCGCAGTTTTTTTCATAGTTTGGCCAGGGGTGCGACTTATTCTCTGGAGCAGGGGTGGGCACTCCTGGTCCTTGAGGGCCGGTGTCCTGCAACTCTTAGATGTCTTCCAGGTCCAACACACCTGAGTCACCTCCCAAGTGCAGTCAGGTTCTCCAGAGTCCTGCTGATGACCTCATTATTTGACTCAGGTGTGTTGAAGTAGAGATACATCTAAAAGTTGCAGGAGACTGGCCCTCGAGGACCAGGAGTGTCCACCCCTGCTCTGGAGCGACTTATGTGTGAAATTATTAACACATTATTATATCATATCACATGTTATTTTCACATTAAACCGCAAGAAGGAGCTCTAGGCCTGTGTTATTCTACCTCCGGAGTTAGCGGAGTTGTTTACAAGCGACACCGAAGATGACGATTTCATTGCGTTTAGTGATTTGGACACGGATGGTTTGGTAAGCTTGTTAGCATGTTAATTATGTTATAGTTATCTGAATAACTCTTATTATGTTATGTTAACATATCAGGCACGTTCTCAGTTCGTTGTTCATGTGTCATGTAACGTTAGCAAACCGTACAATTATTCAGCCTGTTGTTGCCTCTATTCTATTTTTATTTTAAGTTGCCTTTCAAGATGACATGTCTGTTCTTGGTGTTGGAAATAAATTTCCCTCAAAAATACTACTTATGCTCTGGAGCGACTTGTATATGTATTTTCTTTCTTTATTATGCATTTTATGGCTGGAGTGACTTATAGTCCGGAAAATACGGTATTTATTTCTGAGTTTGGTTTTGTGTTTTATTTATTCTGCTCCGTTGTTCCCTGCGTTTTCATTCAGCCATTTCTTCAGTTACTTGCTTTCCATCACAGCTGCACCCAATTTCTAATCAACCACCTGCTCCTATAATCAACTCTCCAGCTTAAATATCTCTCTGTTGGTCAGTTCATCTGTTATTGCCAACAGCCTGATTCCCTGTGTTTCTTGATATGTATTATTTTAGATTTCCCCCTGGACCATTGTTTTCAAAGTTTCCAAAAGTAAAATTATTTATTTTCACCTGCCTGCCTCCTCCTTGCATCTGGGACCTGGGCTTCACTACTACATAAGAAAATTCAGTTTCTCAGAAACTCAAGTCAGCACACGTCATGTGGGGCAACAAAGAACAAAACAAACATTAAAAAATATTTAAGAGCAGTAAATTTGACAAAATGCAACAAATATTATAGTAATTTGGAATATGGAAACAATTTAAAAACACAAGCACTATTCAAAGGATTTTCACTGTCAGTTTCTTAAGATGGAGCTGAAAGCGTTCTGTGATCCATACTGAAGTATCTGGGATTAAGTCAATCCTAAAACAGAAACAATGCCATAAGATCCTTACCTGGGCTTAGGAGAAAATTAACTAAACAGTTAGCTGAACTTGGCACCTGCCTACATTGCTGAAATAGCTGCTGTAATGACCATTGTATCAATGGCCTTGATTGGTCTGGGAACTTAGCAAAGCTAAACTCCTTAGAAAACCTACGGAGTACTGTCAAGAGAATTATGAAAGACACCAGAACTGACAACTTGTGCTTCCATTATGACTTAGCAGAGCCTCCATGCCACGCAGTGATCCACTAATTCATGCAAAAAGAGCCCAACCAAAAACACGGCGCACATTCTGTACAGTAATGGAAATACATTTCAGTAGGCCAAAATTTATGTTCTAGAAATTCTTATTTTATTGGTCTGATGCAATATTTGAGAAACTGAATTTGGACTTCCTTCAGCTTTAAGCCATATTCATGCAAATTAGCACAAACACTTGAAATATGTCACTGCGTGTATTTGAGCTACATAAAAATTTTTTTTCACATTTTGAACTGAATTACTGACAAACATCAACTTTTCAATGACGTTATTAGTTACTGACAGGCACCTGTGGAGTGGATTGGCTTTTTCCTCAAGCTCGCTTAGGTTTTTAGCACAATATCTGGACAACAAATAATATGCAAATACTGTATGCAAACAGTGTTTGCATAAACTCCTTAGAAAAGTTTGCAAACATACAGTGTTTGCATACAGTGTTTGTGTATGCAAACACAAACACTGTATGCATACAGTGCAAACATACGTAATTAATGTTTAATTAAGCCTTAAACATTAAAGTAACATAGGATGTCCTTGTTGCACATCTATGTTGCTGTTCTTTGGGGAATGATACTCATTACTTGACTCCTTCGTAAACTCCTTCAGTTTGAATGAGGATCCTACATACAGAACAAAACTGCAATAATCCAATAATAGTCATGACAAAAATAAATTCAAATTTTTCAAACTGGAGGGAATTTCTGTAAGCTGTTTGGAGCTGATGCTAATTCAGCCTCCTAATTGGTTTCATAGACTGTGTTTCCGGAAATCTGAATTGTAGATTGTACAGTCGGAGCCACAAGTGTTTTCAAAAGGGGCTGCACAAAGGCTCTTATGAACAAATAGGATCGCTTTTAGGTTTGTCGTCCTGCTGGAACGTGAACCTCTACCCCCACTTCCAACTGTTTTTTTTTTTAGCCTCCAGGTTTGCTTTTAGGTTTTCTTCCAGAATTTCCTTGCATTTATCTTTCCACTCTTCCTAGAAGCAGATTTTCTAGAGTCCACAATTAATTGTTTCCCTGTCAACAGATTCTTCAACTTTAGCTGTGGACATCTGAAGTACATCCAGCGTTATCTATTGGCCTCTTGGCTGCTTTTCTGATTAATGCTCTTTTTATTCTGTCAGTTTGGTGGAAAGCAAGGTCTTGGTAGGTTTGTAGACGTGATATACTCTCTCAGTTTTCAGATGATGGATTGAACCACCGTTCAGTGATCTGTAATAAACAACACATGTTGTGTAACCTAACTGTGCTTCTATGTTTTCTGCAACCTTACCTGTACTTTGTTTCTTAGCCTTCCTGGTGCTCTTTTTTTCCACTAATGTTCTGTAGCAAACCTCCTAGGAACAGCTGGATATGTGCTGATTATACACTAGAGAGTCTTTTGCATTTATGTGACTTTTGAAAGATTGATTCCACTAGATTTTATTTCAAGGTATCAGAGTAAAGAGGAGCCAGCTTAGTGTTTGTCGCAGCTATTACAACTTTTGAAACCTATATTATATTTTATGTTTGCAGCTTTAACACAGACAAACATAGAGAAGAAACAAAATAGTTGACCCACTAAAAAACACATTGAGCATTAGACTTTATCTCACAAAAAAATGGGACAATTCATGTCCATCTTCATAGATAAAGAGTGAACCCTTTTCCTCACTTACCATGAGATCAGGCTGCCGGCTTTCAGCATCAAGTCAAACATTCAGCATTATCTCTGAAAAGCCCCCGGGCTCCATTAGCAGCAACACCCCTCTGTGCATCTCTGAATTGCTTCAAAAGCTGTTGCTCACAAACAGAACTGTCACAGAAAATTACTGCTCCTATTGTGAAAGTATGGAAATACTTTGACAAGACCAATATTATATCGACAAATAAATGTCGGATATAGATGCAGAATCAGACACTTAGTGCACCTGAATGTACAGGTTCTGTTAAAATAGTCTGTAAAACAGCTGAAGTATTTATAAGAATCAGCTACTGTGGCATTTAGAGTGGCGTAAAAACATATTTGCCGCCTTCCTGATTTCTTTTTATTTATTTATTTTTGATGTTTATCACACTTCAATGTTAAAGAACATTGAACTAATTTAAATATTAGTCATAGATGACATAATAAACAATAAAATCAAATTTTAAATGAAGATGTTTACTATCAAGCAAGAAAGAAATGCAAACCTACATGGCTCTGTGTGAAAAAGTCACTGCCCTCTAAACCTAGTAAGTGCTTGGGCCGCCCTTAGCAGCAACAACTGCAATCAAGTGTTTGCAATAACTTACAATGATCTTCTATAATGCTGTGGAGAAATTATGACCAACTCATCTTTGCAGCATTGCTGGAGCGTTTTCCAGCAAGAATGTATTTTTTAAGGTCATAATAGACCTTCAATAAAAGACAGTATTTTGTGTTTGCATGTATTGTCTTCCACTAATATTTAAATTGGTTTGATGTTCTCAAATACTTAGATGTCAAACATCCAAAAATAAAGGAAATCAGGAAGGGGGAAAACACTTTTTTACATCTCTGTTAGTCTGCAAGTGTGCCTGCTTATTTTTATTTCTGTTGGCATGTACTGTACTTCCTTTATCATTCTGGTAGCGGGTGAAAAACTCTTTAATTTATGTCATTATGCTGCTTTTGCTTCCAAATTTCTCGGAGGGCAAAGCTACCGAAAATGCAGGCAGACACATATTCTCTGCTGTGATCGTTTCCTATATTCAAACAAACTCTCTCTCCTACTTTCTCTCTTCCTCAAGTAAACAAACTCCCTCTAACTTACCAATTCATATCAAGAGGAAAGCATAATTTTGGATTTGCCAAACATCATTTACTTCCCATTTGCCTTGGGGATAACTTTTTCTTGCGTCATGCGCCGTTCTGATGGTTGATAAATACACAAGTCTGCATGGATTGAGTTCATATATACCCGGCACTCAGGAATACTTAGCAAATGGGTAAAAGTCAGACATTATATATATATATAATTTTTATTTTTGATGTTCTATTAGTGATGCTTTGGTTTTATTCATGCTTCTGTGGTGTTGAAAATTTTGATGGTATTATATTATAGCCAGGACATTTATTAGTTTCTTTCTTTATATTCATGCCCTTTAAGCTTTTCACATTTTGTTATGTGATACACTAATATATATATATATAGTCACATAAATATTTGTATTGGTAAATTAGAGAAAATGTCACTTTGGGGATGACTATGTTTTAGTTGTAGTTACACCTCCATGCCAGAAGAGGTGGCGCATTGCTCTGTGAGACAGGAAAGCAAGGTCATATAGGCCTCCCTCTCCAATATGGCAGAAATCAGCACTGAAAAACTGCACCAGTTGTCTTCCTCTTCATTTCCTGGATTTTACAGGTTAGTTTTGGATAAAAACATAATGAAAAGGATTGTAAAGCTCTTACAAGAAACACAGCTAAATGTGGATGCAAAATTCTGCTGTTAAACAATGTATTTTGTTAGGTTTTGAACTATGTGAAAAAACAGAAAATGCTGACGTCAAGGGAGACGCCGCAGGCGCCATTTTGATTTTGTTTTCTACTGTTATCAAGTTACTTTTTAGTTGAACAAGCTTCATTTGTATCCTGACATTGAGTAATTGTATTATTATGCTGTTGGCAATGAGCAACATGTGCTAACTGGTTCTAAAGATGTATGTTGCAAATGTTAAAAGCTAAGGCTAAGACCCCTAGCATATTAGTCCCATGCAATCTGTGAGCTGTTAAACGGGTGTATGTTAAAAACGGCACAGCTGCGAGTATTATAAGGATATCTTGGCTAAAAGTGGAGTAAAAATGTGTCTTGGTTAAAAACAGAATAAATAGATTAAAGGTATTAGCATTTTTATTTTCATGTAAATTACAATTTCGCATGAAAATTATCATTGGTTTATAGATTATTGCACAGTGCCAATGTGTTTGTTGGTAGTGACATCCAGTGTTAGTTTTACACTGAATATTTATAGATCAGAAGAATAGGTTTTACTTTCTTCTGAGCAGAGCACATTCCTCCATTTGTTTGCTATCTCTCCCGCATAGCAAACTCCAAATTAAACTTCTAGTGGCTTTTCAAAGGCCAGCATTCTACCACCTGAGCTGTGGATCTTTGCAGACCCTTCAGAGCTGCCATAAGCCACATATCTGAGTAGTCCTCTTCTTTCTTTTTCTGTCAATTTAGGTGGACAGCCATGTCTTTGTAGATTGGCATTTCTGCCATATGTTTATCATTTTCAGATGATGAGATAGAAAACATCTGAGCCTTTCACAGAGATTAAATTATACACAAGTAGACACTACTTGCTAATTTATTTTCTTCTGCAGGCAGAAGTCATCTGATTAGTAGTTTTGTTTCAGTTCACAACTATTGTGGACACTTCGTTCATATATCACATAAAGAACCCCCCAAAATTCATTACAGTTTGTGGTTGCAACATGAAAAAATCTAAGTGTTTCAGTGGTATAAATGCATATGCAAGCCTCAGTAAAATATCCAAATCTCACTTCTGCAATATCCCTATCTATAATAATTTTACAAACTTTATTCATGTGGTCCTCCCCTGTCAGTGAAAACAGTTTGTGATTTTGCTGTCTGATTAAAGTTCTGTTGGACTAGCTCATTTAAACACATCTGCCTGCAAGCCACTTTAATTATCTTTCTGCAGAACAGTAATTGTAGTATTGCTGCAGCGACAGGCCTGTCAAGATATGACCATTTCCACAGGCTTAAGTGGGGGTTTGTAGTTTTGACTGTCAATACAACAAAATGAAAGAACAGCCTCACATGTCACATAATCCTGTACACATAAGCTTGAAAGAAGATATTTCTTTAGATTTTTTTCTTAGTTTGTATACTAATGGGATGTTAAATTTAAACTGTTGTTTTGGAGTGGGAGTTTCACAATTTAGGAGTGCTACACAGTTGCAACTGTCTGCTAGATAATATTTAAACCAGATCTTCACTTAATGTGTGTTCATATGCAATTTAAAAAAAAATCAGACACATTTAAACTGTCCAAACTGCCCCAGAGAGTCAGGAGTATGATAATGGTATTGGCATGCTGATGTATTCAGAGATCATTTAACTAGAACTGAGGGGCAGAGTACAACTCTTGGAGAAATAGTCCCACACCATAATCCTCCCTACGCTCCAAAATCTTTGCTTGACACAATACCAGGAAGCAAAGGTCGCTTTCCTGGCAATATATACCAAACTGACTTATCCAGTGGGTTGCCATACAGTGAGAAATAATGCGTCACTCTTGAGAACTGCTCTAGATTCAGACAGTGGCTTCATTTACAACACTGCTTCCAACTCTGCGTTACACTTGGTGATTTAAGACTGGAAATCCATTACACAAAGTTTTTATGCACTTCTCTTGAGCCAAGCTGAAGGCCACATGCAGACTCAGGTGAAAGTTGGTGACCTCTTTGCACTCTCTCTGAGTTGCTGTTGTTTCTGATCGCATCCGCATATTGTAATAATCGTTGACTGTAAATTATTTAAAAGCAAAAAAATTTCCATAGGCGACATCTGACTTTACTTGAATTCACTGAACTCCTGACTCATTCTTTCACAAATGCTATTGAATCAGTCTTCATGTGTGGGTACTGGATTTTATACACCTGTGGCTATGGCAGCGATTGGAATATGTAATTTTTTTTCTTGGTGTGTAGTGTGTATACACCATGCCGTGAAGTATACAAAATAAGAAAATTGAAGACCTAAAAACACTCATTTTGTTTCTAGTTCAAAGATCATGCAACAAAGCAGTTAGTAATTAAAGAGGCTTTTTGGAGCTTCATAAGGAAAAGTTGATATTGGACACTATCGTTATTAATACACTTGCATTCCTATTAATCGTTGGTCCATTTTTAGCTTTTTTTTATTTCCCGTTTTCCTATCCTTTCTGTTTGACTAACTCTGCACTTGCAAAAGTGTTTTGGCAAGGTGCTCCTGCTCCCTTGGCACTGGAGATTGCATCAGGCTGCTCACTTGCCACGCTTGAGCTAATCATGACACTTCTGCTAGTCCCAGGGAGTCCTTCTTGTACAGTTGACATTTGTTTATACCCTTTTTTCTTCCTACCTCCATCGAAGCAAACTTCTTCTGCTTCACCTCACTTCTAATGTGGCATCTCCTCCATTGACTTGCTTGCTCAGTGCAGGAGAAATAATACGAACAGCAGCATTTTTTCCAGAGTACATAGACTTCATGAATATTTTTTTAAATTAAGGTTGTACTTATACAGTTTGATGCTTTGGGAACTCATTATGTGCTGCATTTTTAAAGGTTAATTGATATTTTACAATCAACAACTGCATCTCAGTGATTTTAAAGGATGTGGAAGTTCATTTCAGAAGTCTTTTGGAACTGGCTTGAAATTAAATTTGGGATGGGGCTGCATCTCAGGTAGATAACCTAACAAATCCCCCCACTCCTAATAGTTGGCACCTTGGGCAAAAGTAAGTAAATGGTAGGAATGGTTGGCATTCCTACCATTTAGAAGGTAGAAGGTAGGAGGATCCAAAATCCTAGATGAGGTTCAAGGCACAAAAGTAGATCTACTTCTGTTTAAAGTAAACCTAACTCAGAAATGGGTTTATTTTAAATTAAGTAAAACGAAAGAAGTAGAATTCATGTGACTGCATATCAATGTGAATGTAATATACATAATGACTGGATTTCTTAAGGAGTTGACCTGAGAATTTCGTCTGCCAAAAGAGTTTCTCCCACTTTATCTTGTCACATTTTTTTGAACATTGCTTTCTGGCCTCAGCTACATTATTACAAATTTTTGAAAAGGAGACTTTTTCCTTAGTTGAAAATATGCCCAGATGCCAGCAGAAAAACTATCACAAACTGAGCAAGCATGAATGCCTGTCAGTTGTTGAAAAGACAAAAAAAACAAAAACAAGGACCATTCAGAGCATTTTGTGCATCATTTGAATAGAAAGGTGACAGACCAAGACAACATTGTGGGGAATGCCAAGTTCTAAACATTTTTAAATATTGTTTTTACATTTAATGGGATTTATATTCTGTAGAATTAAATTGAACATCAAAAAAGTCTGCTAGTGTGGAATTTAAAACAATAAAAAGTGATGGCAACCTGATTGCATATGTTTACATTTAATTTGAGCTTTTAGTCTCCTTTAGTTGTAATCCATCACATCTTGACTTGGAAATATCTCTCAGCTCTATTGATGAGACGATGAATTTTCTGTCAAATTTGGATGTGCTAAGATCTAGACTTGGATGTAGCTCAGTCATGGTGCTTTTACACTTACTGCTCTTATTAGATCTCCCATATTATTAGATCTGCACAAAGTTTGGAGAACTTTGAAGACTAACTTCAACTCTGTTGACTAACTTCAACTGTCATTCAAGTGAACTAGAGCCTGTCAGTGGAGTTTATGCATACCACTATTGGGTTTCATGGGATGAGTTTTTGTTTTTTATTACTATTATCATCATTAAAGGATGACATTTAGCTACTGTGCTAATTCCTGAATATTTACACTGCCATTTTGATTAATTTTCAGTGTCATTATCAAATGAATATGTCACTTGATTTGTCTTTTATGGCACATTGGTGCACCTTCCGTTGTTTTTTAAGCATTTCATCATAACTCTACAATCAGTGCTCTCCCTAATGTTACTGCTTCAGTCTTGTTTTAGCTACTTTGTGTGCATTCTCTGCTACGTTTAGTTGAGTTATGCACACACCACCAACTTTATACGGTTCACCCTGCTAGTACTGACTCGGACATCTTTTTGCCTTTAGAACCACCTACAAAGTTGGTGGCATATACTCAAGAAGGTTTCGAAGCATTCTGCGGAGATTTTGAGCTGTATTGACGTGGGGAATAGCGTAGTTGCTCCAGAATAAGGAATGCCACATCTATGATGTGAATGTCCTGTTCCACCAAGTTTCACAGGTGCTCTGTTGGAGTTGGATCTGGTGACTGTGTAGAGCGCTGTTTGTGTGACAACGGCCTGGCTCATTGTCATCATTCGGTTGAGCTGGTGCAAAATGTAGCCAGGCGTCACTCTTTCAGACAAGCGTAGCACCAGCGACAGTTGTGGTCTTATGCTGGCGTACATGCTGTGCGTTCAAAGGCATTATTTCGCTTATCTTGGTTATTACAAGTCGTCATCATCAACGGAAAGCAGAGAGCTTCTGTCATCTGAACACAACAAAGCTGGTGTACATAATGGCTCCCTTTTGTGATCGTTTATGAATTCCTCATCAATGACTATTTGGATGTAGCAGAAAGGAGGAATTTTGGATTATAGTGTGCATGATGCTTTCATCTTGCATTTTTGTTGTCCAATGATGACAATCTAATCAATGATTCTTAATGTCGAAAGAATGTGCAGCTAAAACTCTTTGAAACTTAATTTCTTATTAATAATCATAGCAGTTATCTTTTAAGCACAAGCCACTTTCTATTTGTTTATCTATGTTCGGATGTCAAATTACTCCTTCTGGTTTGAAAAGGGAATACAAGGTTGTAGAAGATGTTCCAGCCTTCCGCATCAACATCCTCCTAATGACCTCAACTGTTGATTTGTTTGATGAGTTCTAATTTCTATTCCAAGTCAGACATATTATCCACGCACTGATTAGATGATTACTAAATCTAATGAGCTCATTAATTGCTCTGGTGCATCTTAATGAAGGACCCGAGAGAACTCCAGCACTTGATAGAGACAATCCAGACACACAAAATATTTCATTATTTCCCTCATAGCCGGTAATTAGTTTTCAATTGATGGTTGGCGAGTGAAGTTGATCGGAAACACAACTAATCAGAGACTGATATTAATATTTTATCATTATCATTCACCTTAATACAGTCGCTTCCATGTACATAAAAATAACCCCAGTTGTTGATTAATTATATGTTTATATAATAAATATGTTATTTTTATGAGTCTTTCATTTGCAACCTATTTTAAAATTACTCTTCATTATTTTAACTTGTGAAATTAAAATCTGTCTGATATTTTAAAAGTAATAAATTTATTTAATAGTTTAGTTTTGCACTTAAGTCTTAATTTTGATTGCACCTCACCTTAATGCTTTTTTTTAAATTATTATTATTCCCCCTGCACTTCATGACACTGCTTGAATTATCCATTTATGATCAAGATTATCACCACAGCTGCCATGCTGGTAACGACCTCAACAGCTGATGAATGGCAAAATCAATAAATACGTCCCTTCCGTCATAATTGGAAGTGCCTCTCTCATTTTCAACAATAAGTTCATTAGAGGAAGACAACTCATGTAATTAAGATCTTGTCTTATAGCAATAATGTATATTTATAAGATGTGATTTTGTATGTTGGTGGGCATATAGTCATGCAAGGGAGAAAAATGGTTGGACTTCAATGAAGACAAAATAGAGGTCGAATAATAAAACAAATTTCTTCAAACTGGGTAAAACAAATTTCTTCAAACTGGGTAAGCTCTAGCTGTGGTCTCCAGCTGGTGTTATTAAAGTTTCTCCAAGAGGCACTGCTCTCTGTAATTGGTGGTCTCTGCTTCCCTTCCAAGCAGTGTTTCCCCATCTCCCCCCTCTTCTCACTAATTCTCCACTTAAAATTAATTATTCTTCTGAATAAGAGTGGGATCAAGATGATTTTTTAAATTATGTTTTTGATTTGCATATAGTAAATGAAAATACAGATATGAATGGAGCCAGCAACAACTAAAAAAAGGGCAAAGGATTATGTGCTACCTTGGGACAATTTTTGAGCTTTACACATTTCACAATGCAATGATTTTGTGATGTTAAACTTAATATTTTTGTTTTCTATTGCCCTGCCTTTAAGTTATTACACCAAATTGTGATCCTACCAGCTGCGTCTTGCAGTGAAAATCAAGGCTCATCGTTCTTCCAATCTGTGCACATTTTTCAGTTTCTTGCTTTCAGCTAGCGGCTTACTGTAGCTGTATGTGGTCTGTCTGCTTCAAGGTTTGACTTGTGTGTTTAAATGTAGTGTTCCATATATTTTTGCTGTAATTTGCAGTTGTTTGAGCTGCTGTTAATACTTTTTCGTTTGACCTTTAATATCAAGCAAGACATTTCATCTTGAGCAGTACGAGAAGAGTGTCAAGTTTCACTGACCTACGACATTTCCTCTTCCCTTTCTTTAGCGTGTGAGAAGACACCAACACACACAAACAGAAGAGTGAAGCAGATAAAACACCAGAAGAGGCATCCAGTGCACCCGGGACTTATGTAACCATGCCATTAGAGAAGCGGTTCCAAGATAATAAAGTGAACTAACAGAGATAATTGAATTTTGTATCGTCCCCAATTACAATTTCACCTTGACTTGCGTAATTTGGAATTGCCCCTGGGCAAAGGTATGAATTTAATGATTTGTCATTCTTTCTAAGATGCTCAATCTCCTTTTCTCCCTGCAGTGATCCGGTCTCCTCCATTTGTCCTCTCTGTCTCGGTTAAGGTAGATGGTTCTTCACAACACTTCTTACCATTGTCTGCACACCTTAAATGCAAAATGATTACAATCATTCTCTTTGCTAAACATCAAGATACAAAAGGACACCTTCATAAACATGTTTAATACACTAGAAAGGTTTACCTTTCACTTAATATTATACTAATTTCTCTTTACAAACTGAGTAGCATTAGTTTATAAAGAGAAACTTCTGACGCAGAGCCAGAAACACCAGCAATATTACAGAAGACACTGCAGTCTATAGTATCAAAAGTTGTCCTGATATAGAGTAGCATCAGCAAAAGACAAATGTCTTCAATTGTTGATATGGACCAAACAGAGATCTATGTACAAGACATACATACAGCATGATTAACCATTGATTTAAAGCTGCAGTATGTCAATTTTATTGACATACTGCACTAAAATATGTAATAATTTAACATATTTGTTCAAACACTATGTTGTGGAAGTAGGAGATAGTCTGTGAAAAAAATTGAGCTCATTTGCCATCTTAATTATCCTGCTGCCATTTACAGAAATACATCATCCTGTCAGAAAGAACTAATTTGAGCCAAGAGGACAGTTTTAGTGCTGTGCTGTCAATCACTCATGTATATACTGCTCAAACAATTTACCTATCGCTCTGCTACACTGTTGCTGGTTCAGCACAACATAGCCTGCCATGAATAAATAAGGCTAGTTAATTGTTTCTCTGCCATTACCACAATGAGCAGAGTGTACATGAGGTTGATTGACAGCACCGAGACCCTCCTCCTGGCTCCTGATTGGTTGTCTTCCGGAGAGTGGTGCATTTCTTCAGACACCAATAATATCACTGGGAGGAGCTGGACAAGCTCGTCCATTATCTATCTCATACGATGTTGTCACAATATGGTGACAATTTAAACAAATATACCATGTTTTTGTAAAAGTTATTGCAGCTTTAATAGAACTCAGTGGAACATTTCATGCCTCTTCTTGGCACTAGTGGTGTTTATTCATTAGTGGCTCGACAGGAAGAAGGGCAGAGAAAGGGAAGAACATGCAGTAAATGGCCTTGGGCCGGAAAGCTAACCTAGGACAGCTGGATCAAGGACTGTATATGGTACACTTGCGGCACCACGTGGTTCCCTGTCTGAGCCGTAATTTTAAGAAAAATATGTCCAATTTTATTATTTGCTGCAATACACTAAACTTTATTTACCATGTTGTTTCTTGAAATAACATAGTATTAGTAGCTGCACTTGTATTAGACTGTGGTTTGAAAATGGGATATTGAAAGATGAAAGCCAAGCTATTGAAAAGAAGTACCGTAAGCATGCAAACATTTCAAAGCAACACCATTAGCTGTTTGACTGTAAAAGAGCTGGTAGCTTTCAGATCGGTTTCCAGGAAGAAAATTGATTGTTATAGTTATAGATTTTTGCTGCTAATTAAACTCTCATTTCCATCAACTGTGCAAAGTAACTGATTTTTATGGTTTCAATCCATGCTTTAGAAAATGATGAGTAATATTAATATATATGTAATTTGTTTTGCAAAGATAATTAGCTGGAACCACAACTACTAATTCATTTTCCAAAGATGCTCTCTGTTGAAGCTGCTATCTCATCAGAGTCTTCAACCTTTTTTAATAATCCGGTATTTCAAATGTTTCTTTCAGCAGTTTGTGTAAATTATCAACATCAGGAAAAACTGAAAAAGTTTATAATATAGAACATTTCAAAGATGCCTTCACATTATTTTGTCTAAACATAAATGCTCTTTATGTAGATCTAAACATGAATTTATACAGCTCATAATGTAATATCTGAAGTGAGTCTGCAAAACGTGTTTAGATCGGTAATCAGTTCATATTACCCGACGACATCCAAATTCAGTTTTAAAAA
This sequence comes from Alfaro cultratus, assembly GCA_903066825.1. Classification (NCBI taxonomy): domain Eukaryota; kingdom Metazoa; phylum Chordata; class Actinopteri; order Cyprinodontiformes; family Poeciliidae; genus Alfaro; species Alfaro cultratus. The sequence continues at coordinate 6,374 of CAEFZX010000914.1, read as the reverse complement.
TCCAAACATATTTGACTGCTACAAAGGTCAGGCAAGTCTGTTTTCTCTCACACCCTTGCAAACTTCTATCTTTACCTGCACCCACACTAACAGGTTTCTGTACCAAATCTTTATGCTGACTGTCCTCCCAACTACTGCAACCTGATGCAAACCTTTCCCTACTGGGAATCATCAAAGAAGTCGGGCAAAACAACATGCAGCATGTCCCAGGGTATTGGGTGTTTTCTACTGCCTTTGTTTTGAATTTATTTATGTTTTATAGCTGCACTGCATATGTGCGATATGTGCAAAGTTGCTGAATTTATGCCACTTCAAAAAAATAATTAAATAAAATAGTGGCATACCGACTCAGCTGAAGATTAGTTTGTGTTTGCTACTGAATCAGATACACAGAAAGAAAAGTTCTCCACTTAAAGGCATGCTAAGGTGTAGAAATGCTAGTTAGATGCTCAACTTTGATAGTGGCATAATGGCTCTCTTTGCTTGTGTTTTAAAGCTCAAATACAAACAGGTGCACCCAAAAAACCCTGTAAAACTAATCCTCTTTAGATTTACTCTTCTGCACTATTGCTTTGCCCCATCTGCCACAGTTACCATAACAGGTTTTCTTTTTTTCATAAATCACTGGACCACTTTGCCTAATCTTTGCAGGTCATTAGACTGCAGTGGAAAACACAAACAACCATCACCTGAAAAAGCATTTTCATTCCAGACTAAAGTGGCAGCTATTTTGGTTCAGATCAAGCTTTGATTTCTTCCATTCCACTTTAAGACATTTAGACCTTTCTGACCTCTTGCCGCTGCTGTTATTGCAAAATGTTCTCAACTAATCCCAGGCACTTCAGGTGTTCATGGGTTTTGCCTCATTCTGCTTGTGACCTTTAATTATCATCATTTCTGCCCTTTTTGTTTTTCCTACCCAGTCATGTAATTTTTTTTATTTCTTCAACTGATGATCCTCTCTTCTGCCCAATTGCCTGTTTTGAAAATCCTTCTACCGTGCATTTATCACCAGAATTTCTAAAAATATCATTTTCTTTGTTGTTTATTTCAAAACTCGACCAGTTGACATTTGCCAACTGAGTCAGTGAAAGATGCAAAGAAATATTGAGATGGTCTCAAAGTGGATGTTTGAGCAGGACCAAAGTGCAGACAAGACATCTGGAACAATATGGTGAGATTCATATTAAGTGATAATAAAACTTGCAGCTGCACATGAGGTGAGCGAGACATGAAACCATGTGAGGATGCAATCAAACAAACCTGCTGGAAAAATTGAAAACCAGGCATATGTTGATATGGATACTCCTAGTTAATTCATGTAACTACTCTTTTCACACATTAAAAAATATACCAGTTAAAGCAATTAAATAATTTTGAAAAGCATCAAAAAATGCTTTTAAAAAGGATGTGTTGTGTTCACATACAGCACAGCACTGTATGTGCAGTTAATTTCATACCAAAAAACATAAAAAATGTATTTACTTCTGACATTATCAACTATTCTACAAGCATTTTTTCCTGTTTCCTCTTTGCTTTTTATATTGTACATTTTTGTAGGCTTTCTTGTCATCCTGTTTTTCTGCTTTAATTGACACTTAGTAGGCTGTTCTTTTTCCCATCCTTTCCAAAAAAGCCCCATGAGTTCCCTATTAAGTACCAAGTAGATCCCATCAAGATTTAGGTACACCCAGGAGATGGTGCTTAATTACTGAAATGGTAAACAAACAATGATGTAAATTTGCTGTCCTAAAAGGCTACGCTTTACACCGGCCCATGTACCTCATACTAGAACCCATTTAAATCTTAGGGTATTTAATTTATGTACCCCCACTGCAAAGATTAGTTTCATGTTTCTTTATTTAAGCTATGCAATGTTGTCACAAAGCATTCATGTGGTACTTATTAAATCTACACCATGCGGGAAACTTCTTTATTTTCAAACACTATGATAAGTTATTGCATATTGTCATATATTGCATGTAAGTTTAAATTTCTGCATGATGAAGCACAGGGGGAAAAAAGGGAAAAGTGATTAAAAAAAACATGCTACATTTGCTTGTTCTTAGTTAAGCCTATTGTGTATCTAAAATGCCCTGTCAGTGTTTGGACATTGGAAAACACCCCATCACTTAAATTAAAATACTGAACTGGGAGGTACAACATGGAGTGGTGGCAATTGAGACAAGAGATGGGGAAGAAAGCATGATGTTTGAGACAGAAATGAAAAAAGGAGTGGAAGATGATGAGAGAACCAAGGGGATAAAGGAAGGAAATAGTGGATTAACAAGAACAGAGGTGGGCAAAAAGGTGGAAGAACAAGAAAAGCTTAAAGAAACATTACAAGTTAAAGAGGAAAATTAAGTTCCCACAAGCCAGTTAGACCTTTTCATTACAGCCTTTTGTTGAAGTCTATTGGATGAAACTTCCCAATGAGATCAATGAATTCTTGCAGAATTACTGCATCAGTAATCTGTTGAAGACAGGCCGTTTCCTCTTTAGAACCCCATTTGTAAATGTTTATTGTATCTCTCACTCTTATCAGGACATTGTTTAGTGGAGGCGATCAAATATGTTCTATCACTTCTGACCGTCTTTGTGAAAAGAAATTAAAAAGGGATCCCTGATGTCCATTACTTACTGTCTGCTCACATAATAAACATGTGACCTTTACTGTAAGCAATATAGTAGCGCCCACCTGTGCCCTTTTCCACTGAAAGGTTTCTACCTCAGAGGTGTACTCTTTTTTTTTTTTTTTTTTCTGAGGTAAGCTATTCCAACAACAATAAATAATTCTAAAGGGAATGCTTACTTGGTAGAGCTTCTAAGGTTAAATACATAATTAGCATACTAAAGGGTATCTTTTTGGAGCTTGTGTTTTCTCAATAGGAGTGTAATTTTACATTTACACTGGCAATAAGTGAATCAGGATTTGGATGTGTTGAATCTGTCCATCCTACCCTTTCTTAAAGAATTTTTTGGCACTACTGGCCTTTCTTTGAAAGTGAAATGACAGGAAAGTAGGTTGTGAGAGAGGAGGAAGACATGCAACAAAGGTCAATGGGCTGGGACTCGAAAACGTGAAAGCCGCGTTAAGAACCGAGGCCTCTTCACATGGGACCCGTGCTTTACCTCTTAGCTACCCTTCCCTTCCTTTGCAACTTTAGGTCAAGGAAGCCATTGGGCCTAGGAGGGACACCTGGGCACTCTATTCCCTGTGATACTATCCGGCCTGTCACCAAGTGAAGATCCTGTGACCAGAGGCACACCCTTCAGGTGTCACACCCTGTGCCTATGGTCACAGGATGTGACTCGCACACGGGTGTGTGGTCACACCTAAAGGGAAGTGACCAGATCCTGACCAGAGCCTGATTGTTGAAGCAGATTTTTGATACTTCTTTTCAATTATCTTTTTCCTTTTTATGTTCCACATTTCATGGAGATGGTGAGAAAGCAGACACTGTACATGAGAGCAAGGGCCAAGTAGGTTTTAGTGTTTGTTTTTTTTAAAGTACCTATTCATTTCTGTCTATTCCTGTTCATCATTTATTCTGCTTTTAATCAGTTTGTATTGTTATCTTTGTGTGAACCTACTGGCTTTGATTGCTAGTCACATTGCCATTGTTGGACCAGAAATTCCCCTCTGTGGAACAATAAAAAGAATTTCTATTCTTTTCAACAACAGCAGAGTCTGAAATATGCTCCAGTCCCTGTGGTCCCTAATCTCTTCTAGTCATCAAGGCCACTGGTAAAGAACACCACAAAGCCATGCCACTCTCCAATGATATATCTGATAATGATTTATAGTTCCCATTTATGAAACACTACAAAAATGTTTGCAGACTGACAAAAGGGGATAGAAGAAGGTTTTCCTGCTTATGGACCAAGTTGGCAAAGGAACCAACAATGGAGACTGCCTCCTCTGGAGTAAATTTAACCAGTTCAGTAAGTATGTACTTTACATCTATTTAATGCAATGGTATCATGTTTGTCTCTTTGGAATTTGTCAAATCGAGAGTTTAAAAAGTAAGACAGGGTAGGGATCTGAAAAGTTGTGCTGGGTTTAATGACAAAGTTAGCCAACTAACTATCATTTATCATTTGGGTTCTAAAATACAATTTCATGAGTGTTGGGTTTTCTGTAATTGTCTCATTTGTCCAAAGTTTGTGGTAGAGTTAAAACTTAAATTATTTATGGTTGAAGTTTTGCCATATCAATCATTACTTCAGACAATGTCTACCACACAAGCTTTGTTACTCAGTTTTGTGGAAACTGGAATACTTCTATTTTATCCCCTTTTACTGTGTCTTGCAAGTATTTGTACAAGTTCAATCTACAAAAGTTGTCCAGGTTTTTGTTACTGAGATCAGGTTGAAGGAATGTATATTGATTTTTAGTGTAAGCCTTATGAAAGACTGAAATACTAGCAAATGTACAACATAGAGCAACAAATAAGTGTCACCTTACAGGAGCACCTTATTGAATATGATGCTCATTACTAGGTTTTAGAAGCACTCTGAGATTACTCAAACAGAAGTCATTATGTTCCTAAATATTTCTAAGTGTGCACTCCCCTAATGCTTTTGAGTAGCTTTTTGCAAGTGTTTTATGGACTTCAGATCCTGCTGGCATGCAATATACAGCAGGTATTATACAAAGGCAGGCACTTCACACTTTCAACTTTTCATGCTGCAAAACAATGGCACAATGTTTTCTACACCCAAGATAAAAGGCTGTGAGATTTACTAGCCTCTCAGGCTTACATCTCATTATCCAAAAACCAAAAAGGTTGTTTTGTGGTGATAGCACAAATGGGCATCCTGATGAATCATAATCAGAGAAGAGTATGAAGGAAAAAAAAATCTGTGTAATGTTATCCAAATTTTGTTAGTCTTGTATGTAATTTATTTTTCATAATGGTGTTGAAATAAAAAGTCAACCAAAGTGAATATTAAGGATGTTTTTTTATTTCTTCTATTGTCTACATGAAAATGTTGTAATTGTATTATTTTGTGTATCCTCTAGTTTCTCATTTGATGACCCAAAGTCTGTCCAAGTCCTTGTGAAAAAAACAAAAAACAAAAACGCACTAAACAAATCATTCATGATTCAGGTTCTAAGAATCTGATTGAACATTCAGCAATCTGGTTGGGTTCTGGACAAGATATCAATTGGTATTTCTGACTTTATGAAATATATTGATGTTAATACCAATGTGGAAATTAAGGACTTTGACAGATTCCATGTTATTTCTGCCAACTGGATGTTGAAGCTTCTCGTGAGAAGACGAATCAAAACCAGATATCTGTTGAGTTGGACACATTTTGTTTTGCATTGTTCTCATGTTCATTTCAAATCTGAGCTGAATGTTTAATAAGTAACCAGTTTACAAAGGGAATCATTCTGATCACTATTTAAAGTTTATTAACTTAACCACCAACTTCATTCACTTTTTCTTAATAATTTGTAGATTACTTCAGATTATTGTGCTGACATTGAACATACTGCAGCAATAACTATTATGCATCTTCCACAGGCCCATTGTATTAGGGAAAAGGACAGTTGGCAGTACTCATGAAGAAAGTACCACAGATTCTTGAAGAATCTGAAACCACAAGTATCCTGTCAATGCAGTCAAGCAAACGTCTTGTGAAAACATGCATAGAAGACCTTGTTCTAAGACGTGGCTTGTAAGTATTGTTGTTTTTTTAAATCTTACTACAAGTAAACTAGTTTATACTTCTCCCTACCTCCTTTTCAAATAATTATCTAAATATGTATCATGGCACCCCAGACCCCAACTTTATGTTATAAAGGAATAGTTTTATTTCAGATTGCTGTGTACAGAATAGTACAATACTTTGCATCTGGTTCTCCCACTTTTATGGCTGTGCACCTCCTTGACAAGACTCACCCCTCATTTATCCACTCATCTATCAAAAACAGCCAACTGCAATTGAAGTTAAGAGAAAACTATGAAAAATGTAATTCAAATCTTTAGTTTTCTTTGTTTTGTTGTGTCAAAAACTATGGCATGGTTTTAATCGTCTGGATCTTTTTCTCTTCAAATAAAGAAGGAGCCAAAAAATTAGTTTTTTATTTATTTACTCTGCTAAATCAGCCATGTAAAATGGAGTTAAAATATCTTGTGTGTTTCAGGGACTATAACATTAAAACAAATAAATCAGAACTTGTAAAACCTATTTTCCTTGAAAAATGACTACATACGGTACAGACCAAAAGTTTGGACACACCCTTCTCATCCAATGGGTTTTCTTTATTTTTATGACTATGGAAATTGTAGATTAGATTGTAGAAAAACCTGACAGGGCTCACCTGTGAAGTGAAAACCATTTCAGGTGAACCTCTTGAA